>JASJOG010000007.1:4585000-4816309 GCA_030142905.1 Heliopora coerulea | reverse complement strand
GTTTTGCCCTTCCCCCCACAATTTGACCATTATGGCAGCAATCAATTTTTCCCCGCGCGGTTGAGTGACGTTTAGCTACAATGCGCCCTCTACTTAATAGGGTGGGGTGGGGCAAAATGGGCTAAATTTTAGCTGTTTTTGACTTTGTGAGAAGATATCTTCCAAACAAATGCACGTTAAAAGGTAAAAACTATTTGAAAAGTGCAAAGGGCCTTCTGTTAACCAAGTTAAAAAATATCAAAGTCTTATGAACGGTGCTATATGCTGCAGAGGCATTAATACCCAGGGCTCTGACGGACTTTGTTAGTGGGGCAAAGTGGGCCAGTCAGTCTACCTATTTGATAAAGAGAGGATTTTCAATAAATTACTGACGTTTTCAAGTTGGGGACTGCGTAACTTAGTGTGGAATGGAAATTATATAAATAAAAAACTGTTTCTTTTATGAAATTATACCCTCGTACTTAAAAATTCTCCGTTAGGAGGTACAAAGTTTGAAAAGTTAACAATGAGAGAAAATAGGAATTTCGATGGAATGAAACACTTTGAGTAACATATATAATATAAAAGCTTTACAGATTGATGTGAAACAAACACTAATGTTCAAATTGTTCAAAATGTTTAACCAGTACATTTGGGGCGGTAGAAGTCATCAGAAAGATCTGTGTTTTTCGGAATACATTTGGGGCAGCAGTATTCGTCATATATGTTGCAAATTGCCCATTGTTCATTTTTCCTCCCGCTGTACTCACGCCACAACCTGTCGCAAACAACACATTTGGTTTAACACATTGTTTTAAGCCCGAAGCCCTAGTTACCAACTAAGGTTTGGCCCATTGTGCTAGCATAATTTTTGGCATAATTGGAGCAAACGGGCATAATTTTTCAAAAAAGCACTGCTCGAGCATAATTAGAAGATTTGCGCACTTTTATGAGCATTAAATTTAAAAACAATTTCATTCTTGCTTTTTAGCGCTTTAGAATAACGGTAGTTTGCTTATTCATTAGATTTGGGAACTACCGGAAGTATTTTGCTTGCCCTTTCGCCTAGTTACTAAACCTCTTTCGCTTTCCGTACGCGCGGTCAAACGTTTCCTATTTTTCTTCATCGCTCGTACTTGTATCTCAAAACTAAAATCTATAATATGTTAAAAAATCTGATGTGCTGCACATAGTATTAACATTTTATTACACTTCAGCGATGCACGCAGATGCCGCTAAGGCTTGAATAAATGTATTGTCTCCTTTTGTATAAACATTAACAAAACTGCGATATTTTTTAACTGTATTTAGTGGCTTAATGAATAAATTAGTAATCGACTGAAACATTCTTTTTCTTAAACACAAAATGCGTTTTACCCTTGGTGTAAAACTGCAGGTATTGTCCCAGTATTCCAACAATATAGGCAATGTACATTTACCTAAAACACCCCCCCGAACTTAAATTTTCTTCCACCAGTCCCCCTAACTTGAAGTAGCTGCCTACACCACTATCTGCACTTGGTTTTCCAAACACTTTAGGCCAATCGTAAATACTTATTAACCGAGTGTGAGGTCTGTTCGAGAGGTATTTGCATAAAGTTTCTTTCAGACTTAACAAAGAAGATGCGAGGTCTGTGTGAATAAACGAAAAGCAAATACGTTCCAGTAAGGACCGAAAAAAACAAGGCTCATAAAGATTGGTTTTCTTATCCATTTTTAACTGAGTTTTCTTCGTAGGATATTGTTGTTGACCACACCTTGTTACTTGTTCGTCTTGCTTCTTCTTTCCACCAGACAAACGATCTATTGTCGTACTTTTATACCATTAGCTTTAAACAAAAGCATTGGTAGTGTTCCACCACATTTTATTATTTGGAACTTTTTTCAGTACATGCTTAATTCTCCTTAAATTTTATGAAAATCAGCTCGAAGATTTTCCCCCCAAAATGTATCGGTCCGGAATGAAAAGCGAATTGGACCGGTCGGTCCAATATCGTAAATAAACCAGCAACCATAATTGGCAGAACGAACGCTCAGTTAACGTGATTTTATAAAATATGATAGTGACCAAAGAAATTTTAGGCTTGTCACTGGCTTAGTCAGACTAATCTTTCATTGCAGAGTCGAGAATTTTGTCAGTCACTATTATACACTAAGTTTAAGCCACTGCAAGTTTAGCTCGCCTCTTGCTTCAACCACTTTCCGTTTACTTCAAGTAATGTACCAAATAAACAGAACCACGACAGATTCTAGCCCTCAAATATTTAATAACGAGACTAATTTATTGAGAAGACGTATTTATGGTTATACTTTAACAGAAAACTGATAAATGCAAAAAGCCGAAAGATATTTACGTTACAACTGATAACAACATGATGTACAAAATTAATGATACTCTTTAAGCTGATCGGAGTGTTCTCCAGCTTAAGTGAATAGGTGTATATTTTAATACAAATAAATTGACATCAAGTGACTTCTGCCTTTATGATAATCACCTTTATTTACAAACGATAAACGTCTGAGTCACACAGCTTAGAAGATCGTGTAAAAACTACAAATAAAGTAACAATAACAACAATTAATAGATCAAAAAAAACACTAGATTTTTTTACTTAAATCTATTTATTTATTTC
The DNA here is from genome assembly GCA_030142905.1 of Heliopora coerulea. Taxonomy (NCBI): domain Eukaryota; kingdom Metazoa; phylum Cnidaria; class Anthozoa; order Scleralcyonacea; family Helioporidae; genus Heliopora; species Heliopora coerulea. Next base: position 4,813,697 of record JASJOG010000007.1, on the reverse strand, counting down.
AACTTACATGTATTTTGACTCTGTGGCTTGCTCAACAATCTACAGAAAAATTAACAAGCAATTAAAAAATAACAAGTGATTATCTTTCACATCTTTTACGAAAGCAACTCCCACAATAGATTATTTGCTTCTTTTATATACCTTTAAACTAGCCTTATAGCCTCTTTGTCTTGATATTGGGAAAATTTGATATTCAGAAAACAACTCATAAGGACGAAAGTTGCGAGGGGGCGTTTATATGGAGGCGAGCCAGCCCTCTTGGTGGAGTTAGCCCCTAGTAAGAGGGCTGAATTTGACCTTGTGTTTACATGGGAATTTCTGACCCTTCGAGTAAGGCTGGATCTAGCGCGCATGTGCTAAAGGAGGGCCAGCCCTGAGTGCGTTCATATGGAGGATTTTCAGCTCTTCTAGACGAGATCTCGGGTGGTAAAAGGGACCTTAACATCTAAGACGTCAACTTGAACAATAGGGACCTCAAGATCTAAGACGTCAACTTGAACGACGACGTCCTATAAATTTCGGCATCTAAAGAAACCACGGCTTCTTGACCACTGTGCTTGATACTTGTACAGGCCCGCCCTTAGAGGGGGGCAACTGGGGCAGTTTGTCGCGCCCCAACCTGAAAAGGGGCCCCGGGCACCAGCTCAAGAGAGGCTTCCTCAGCATACTGATATATCTATTTTCTTTATGAACTGAATAAGATTTGCTACTTTTATCGAATCGACGCTGCTTATTTATTCATTGAACGTTGAGCCCTTACACTGAGCCAGGGCAGCACACGCATGTCTTCACGGGAATAGTTATCTTCAGGCTCTCCGGTAAAGAACCAGATGAAAATGTTATTGTCAACAACAATATCGACCAAAATAATTTTTGTAAGGGAGGGGGGCCTAAATATCTATTTTGCCCTGGGCCCAACCTGACGTCTTCCATAAGACGTGAAAATAGTCTGGGTGACGTTGTATGCAGAATGACGATGGTGTTGAGAATGCTTTGGTCAATAAAAATTATTCTTTTTATTTGTTTTGCATGAAGAATTCTTTGTTTTGCATGAAGAATTCTCATGCAGATCACGTGATGATATTGTCTTCTATATGGAATAGTTGATAGAAATCTAAATATCATCACATGCCTTAACGCTTGATCTACAAAGCTTGTCAAAAATCAATTTATAGTAATTTTTGTTCATAGCTGGACATGATCGCATATTAAGGAACAGTTAAATACGAGATGGAGACCTTTCCAGGGACTTCGCGGTCCGAGTGCGTTCTTAATGCACGGACTCCAATGTCGAGAATTTGAACAGACTTCCAAAATTCTATACAATGTTTGTTACGATATCGTTTTACTATAATTGTCTTTTCACGTATGTTCTTGAATGGTAAGATGGGCTGTCAAAGATTTCTGATTTAAAGTTCTAGTTCGTTGAAATACTTCAAATGCACTAGTACTTTAAATATACAACGTATTAGTACTTTTGAATTTTGAAATGAATATTTTTATTTATGTAACGTTCTCCCGTTGGTATAAGATTTCTATTATTTTACTCTAACTAAAGCCGGATCAGTGACAAAGTGTTATAATAATCTCCATTAACTGTTTCTCTACCGGATAAGACTTGTGTTATTTTAAGCCTAACCCACATCAGCAAATTTCCTGTGCCAAGTTTTCTGTGACAAAGATATCTCGTATATAAATACAGCAAATGCTGTGGTGAAAACTCGTTTCCCTATACGCCATTAATGGTTACAGACAGTGTGACGGGTCGTGCTGACACGAGCAAACTTTTGCATATGACATTCTTTGCCACATAAAAACTGGCGCGCCAGTTTTTCACCAAAAGTATTTGTCATGCATAAAATTTGGGAAAATTTCCTTGTGTATACGACCAAACAAAAATGGTCACTGAAAAACTTGCCACAGAAAATGCGCTCCTACGGACTTGGCTTTACTCGGACTAACGCAAGACGATTTTACTCATTAAGGGGAGAATTGCCGTGGTAAAAGGGTTAAAGGTGGTGATCCAAATTTTTTATTTCAAACATCAGTTTAATTCCAAAATTTTCCAGAATGGTTTCCACATTTCCCATACGGCAATTTTTAAGTATATGTTACAGGAGAAATGGACAAGGAAACTCTAACTGACAAACAAAAAAATTTATCGCGAACTCACAAATAAAGACAACAGGTGACTTCCTTAACGTTTAGAAAAAAGTTAATCGATCGTTACATTTATTTTTAACAGTTGTTATTTGTCGAAGAGTATATAGGAATGGTACATGCAGAATCCGCTGTTTTAATTGGGTAAGTCTTATTCCCATTCTCATGATTTCAGGGTTTATACCATTACGAAAACTTCGCATGTCATTTTACATGGGAAAAACATGGAAATGGAAAATTTTCACCTATGAAATACGAACCTTTTCAAACGTGAAATCTTGGCCCACGATGCAAGTATTTCTCATGTGAAATGGAAGATTCACACATAAAAATTAATTTCACACACGAAATTGTCATTTCACATATGGAACAGTAATAATTCACATCTCAAGCAAAAATTTTCTAAAGAACGATAATTTTTATCAGTTTTTCTCTTAAACTTTTCTAACTCAGTATTTTTTTATATTTAATTCAAATAAAACTCACTTTTGTTAAAACTGAAGTGTATCACGCTTGTTCTTTTTCTTATTCTTATTCTTACCGTATTTTTCCGAACAATTTCCCCATTTAAATAAACTCCTCTGCTCGAACAGACTCTCCCTTAAGCTTATAACTTGCCTCTTTATTTCTCATGTATAAACGTCCTACACTTTCAACTTTAGCAGTCACTTTTTAAAGATGTCGCTTTTTTTCCAGAAGAAGACATTGCATGGGAATTTATTAAACTGCCTGAACGTGATTGGTTCTAAAACATCCTGCAATTATTTTTTATCGCAACTGAAAAGTAAATAGTGCTGCAACAAACATGGGTATAGAAAATAAAATGAAACACCCTAAGTAAGAGTTAAAGCCCGAGAACGGAGGCTTTACGCCAGATACATCCCGAGGGCGTAGCCCGAGGGTTGTATCAGGCGTAAAGCCTCCGTTCTAGGGTTTTAACTCTTACTTAAAATCTTAAATTGTGTGCAGAGGAATTATACATTTAGTCGAAGTGAGTTTAGTAAATTAAATTAGGTTTAGAATTATAAATTCAAGGGATGTATATGATTTCCTAGGGAGGTATAAATATACATCCTTGGGAAGCTCAGCATACATCCCTTGAATTTATAATACAACATTATACTTAATTCATCAGCCCCACTCTTCCCTGCTGAATATCAAATTCCCTCCCCGGTCTATCACTCGCTCGATTGTTTAACGAGTATGTGAGCTAAATAAAGGATCATGAATAACAAAGAAAATGCCGTCAATCATGAAATAATTGTCTTTACATTGCACTGTCTTTACAGTGTCATCGTCCTCCGTGCTTTGGATGAAGACACGTTGGCCGGATGACAAGCAACATGAACAGAACTCAGGACATGGATGAAGAATAGCTTAAGCAGTACTCATAGATGAGAAATCAGAATAGATTTTAGTTGATACAAAAATGTACTTTCGAATACGTTCCGTGTTATCGAGCATTAGAAATAAAACAAATTTAAAAAATGTAAATGAGTTGTTTATGTCTTTTTGGAAAAGAAGGAAAACATGAAACGCCCAAAATACTTGCCTTCCCCCAAAGGACATCGGTCGCAGTCAAAGATAGCGAGCGATATACCAGCTAGAAGCGGTAAAAGAATTTATTTCGGCAAATAACTAGAGAACTGTTTACATGGAGAATTTTCTGGCTTTGAATATTCCCTTTGAGAATTATCCTGCCATTTACAAGACGAAAATTTCAAGTCAGTCGGCTTGTCTGAAATCCTTCCATGCATGTAAGCATTCCTAGGCTTCAGATTGTCAATTAATTTATACATAACCATCCTGCCACTGTCACAGCAGTTCAAGACCATCCCGAATCCAATCACACATTTTTACTTTTTAATCAGGATTTTGAGAACAGGGGTTTGTGATGAGTACCATCGGTTTTATGTTTCATCGTTCTCGCTTGTGCGATAATCTAAATTTTTGTAATTAATTCATCTGCTGTGTGTGCCGGTTCGTGTGTCTGTGCATGCATTTGGTGCGTGTGCAGTTAACGCGTATAGATGACGCACTTGGTGCAATCATGAGCATCTTTCTAAATTATTATTACAAGAATCAATTCCCAGGAAGTTATACCCACTAACTGCACATCGTTATATAAACAAATTATAACTGGCTTGCTGAGTGTAGCTTGTTTTTCATTAAAATTCATCAACATACCAGCTTGTCTATGATTAACATTATACCATTCAGAAGTGATTTTTATTGTTCGTTATTTAGATATTTGGTGGAAGTCTTGCCGTGCTCACTTTGCCAGAATGTCACCATATGCTATATTTCCCAAACATTTATGGCCCAGCGTCTCTTCCAAATAACAAAATCTAAGACTGGCTATGTACTTCTTATGAAAGTCATCTGTAATCTTACACTGTAAATACTAAGCATCAGAAAAATCGATACGGTAATGAGGGTACTGGCCACACGGTACCGCTCGTCCTGATAAGAGCTGCAGCTGTTTCTTAGCAATTATTAGTCAGACTTCTTTGAGATCAAAACATCACCCACTTCCTCCTGCCGTAAAGGAAGGTCCTTAGGGTAATATCTTCATTAGCTGAGCCAATGAGAGGTGAGGATTATTTGGGTTGTGAAAGCATCCACTTGATAAACGAAGCGTTCAGCACCAGTATTTGCTCTTGCAGTACTGTGCACATACTGCCACTGAGTCTCCGACTCACGGCGTTCTTTAGAAGAAATGGCGGACGAGAGCACACAAATAAACAATAACCCCACAAACTACGATTCATTGAGACCTGTTGACAACGTTCCAAGTAATGGTATGTGAACTAAATATAGCCGTCGCTTTCTTTAACGAAATAGTAAATAGATGTTAATGATCAAGCGAAAGGTAACTTGAATATAGCTGGGTCGATAATACAGGTTTAACTTTAGTTGAGTGCGAAAATACCCTGTTGCCCTGTATACTATCGTAATGTTTCGTGTTAGACATGCAGAGGGCTAATATTCATTGTTATAGCACGGACAAGGCATAACAACGAACCAGCAACTGTCTGGAAGACAACAGCTGATTCTGCGTTTATAAACAGGCTACTGTACGCAGTAGTTTGTGTACCAGGATTCAAAGTAGTTGCATGGCAATCAAAATAAAATGCTTGACTTGTGTCCTTCAGACTTTCATCAAGTAAATGTAATGTAAAGAGTTTATTAGACACAGATATGCTGGTTCTGCACGACTGGCCATTTGATGCTTCACTAGTCAAGCTCATGTGACAAATGATAAGTAGGTGTGCCACAGTTGGATACTGTGGTTTGCATTTGCGGTTGTATATCGGATAACCTTTTTGGCTCAGCGAAAATTCTAAATATTTGCGATTTTCCCATGGTCAAATATTAACCATGGGGAAATAGATACATTAAGAAGCAATGTACGAGTATGAGCTTACTCTGGGCAAGTAAAGATTATTATCATTTTCATAATTATCATTATCTTCACCATCGTCATTGTAATCATCAACATCATTATCATTATCATTGGGATAACTTTTTTCGTAAATTTTATTAACTTAATAATGCGGTGAAATGGGTGATACTCTGAGTTGAAGGGCTCAGAATCCCATGCTATGGGTTTTGGAAATGTCCCCTGCCGAAACATTTTAAGAATCCATATCTTTCCGAAATGGAATCCGAAGACAGTAAAAGTAATTTAAAAACTATGTTCAATGAATACTTCAGCAGTTAGGTCCCGTTTGATGAAAATCTGAAAAAATATGTTAAAAAATAAAGGTATTCATTTGCGTAATGTAATATGAAGATCGTGTTTAGGAAAGAAGTAAAAGGTCACCGAAATATGTATTCAAGTAGTGTTCATAGCCTTCGATAAGAACGTCTACCTGAGAAGAATCTGCTTTGAGTGAAGAACCGCAGAGCAATATTTAAGAAGGTGCATGGATCGGGAGCTTTTACGAACATTTCTCGTCACCAAGTTACGTATTCGCTTAGCGATCATAATTGGAAAACATATCGAGTCCCGACAGAGAAATATTGGTTTGGGGTACATCTGTAAACCAGCTGCTAGAGGCGATTTTAAAATGTAGAAATCCATTGATAGTCTTTTGCAGAATTCTAGCGGTCATGGGCATTCCGTGTAGTGGAAACGCGAGGAGGGCAGGTTGAAAAGTGGATGTGGCACGCGTGTTAACTTTAAGAACGTAAAAATTTATTTTAAAATTTTGACTTCTTGCTGATCTTTTTGTCAGTACAGCTAATCAGAAGGGGAAAAAAGTGAAAAGTGTATGGTGTTAGTGTTGTTGAACTTTATTTAGCATTTACTATATGATCGTAACGACATGATACGACTGTCGTGTACGGTTAGTCATCCTAAAGTATGCCATTAATTCGGTGAAGTTTTCAAGAAGTATTGCAACATCAGTGAGCAAATCCTAAGTTGGAATTGTGCCGTGGAGATTACATTTTATATGTCGGGACAAGCAATCGTATCGTATAAAGGGTCCCTTACATTTCTATTAAAGCCGCTGTTGCAGGTGCGATGTTTTGTCTCGCGATTGTTGTCCTGGTGTATGCTATAATTCAATAACTGTCCACGCAGTACGATTAGCAAACTCATTAATAATTCATAAAGCAAAAACAAACGAAATACCTAATTAATCAGTATTTAGAAATCGGAAGATTACAACTGAATTTTTCCAACTTTAGGCTGGATTTTTACCTAAAATACTGGTTCTTTTGAGAAGTAATTTCAAACAGTCGATCAGTGTTCTTCCTCCGATTTCTGGATACCTCGAAACTCTTTAAAAATAAAACCTTGGCTTCGCCTCGTTTACCAACTCGTTTCTCGGTATCTAGAAATCAGAGGAAGAACACCAACTCGTGTTTGAAACATTACTTCAGTTCCGGATAGGGCTATTCTGCACTCAGTTGATATAGTGACATCACACCGGCAACTAACAAAACCGCTGAACTCTAAACCGACTGGAACGATACCTGCAAACTGTATTTTGAAGCCATCATGGAGGCTGACATGTAGGTCAATTTGCAGCTCATCCCAGTCCCCTACACTGTTATTAAACTATTGGGAAGAAATATTTACTCATTATGTCGTGCTCATGTGTAGACATGAAAAAATGGAGAAACCTTCAATGTGCTAACAAAGGCCAATTCAACAGGCCTCACATTTCGATTAGAAGTCCAATACAATGCCACTCTTGAAGGTTTCAGCAAGGTCAGTGGCTCTCACCTAACAGTGAATTTTAATTTTGTTAACAGTCCAGTGTCATTCCCAGCCCGTTTCCGCTCACAAATCCGCTTGGCTGAAACAAGACAGACGCTTGTTGCAACCAACCAGATAATTTACGACATCGTTGGTCTAAATATTTTAAGCACTGAATCTACTGTTTGTATTTGTTATCCATTAACTTTCTCGTCAGTGATCATATTTATAAGAACACTTGAAATTCCTTTGGGACAAATGATGACCCAATTTAACAATGGCTAGAATCTGCCGCACACTTGGGTGAGAGTGTGCGATTTTAGTTGCATGGAAGAAATATCACAGCTTTTTGCAAAGAACTGCACTGTGTGTGGCAGCTAGCGATGAAACTCTTTTTGCATGCAACAAAAATCCTATCAACCGAACATGTTTGATTTTTTCGTACAGTGGTGGCGCCAAGAATTGCCCGACACTGGGCTAACGTTCCCGACAGGGCGGCTAAACCAAGACCACGCCTTCTTTATAACTTCTTTATTTGAAGGTCGAAACATATTTTTCTCAAGAATAATTCCAACAACTGACTAGAAACAGTTTAGTTTTAGATTTGATATGAAGAGAAGAGTTTGGTATCTTTCTTGGCTAAATCAACAAGTGCTCATAGTTTGTACAATATGTAAATGTGCTATCATCGGCGAGAAATCCCCTACGGATTGTTACTTTTTCCCATACAGGTGGGGCTAAGGTTTCCCGGCGTGGGGCTGTAGCCCCTCTGGTACCACCCTTGTCGTCACGTGCAACTGTATGCATTTGCATCCTGTCAAAAAGGCGAGCACATTTGCGCCAATGCAGTGATTAAAACCACTAATAAAATAGTAGCAATAAATGACGTGGAAAAAAGGCATCTACAGTATGGACGTTAGAAAAAGAAAATGAGTTAGAATTAAGAATTGTCGTATGCGGGTGCGACATTTGAGCAACGAAACAGAAATTGCATGCGATCCGGCGACTGCTCACTGGTCTGCGGCGGGCTTAAGAACATGTTGGTGAACAAATAATGAATTAAATCTGATGGAAAGATCTAAGAGGGAGTGAGGTGTGTGAATGAACACCCATGTTGCCATCCTTAAATGTGATCCTGATATAAGGTTTTGATAGGCTCTATTCCCTTGATGCCCTTGAAATCGCATGCGATCAGGCAACTGCTACTAAATCACACTGATGTGCGGTGGACTTTACAGTAATTCACAATCTTCACATAAGTTACAATGATTTTTCGAACGCATTGTCAGTGTGTCGTCACTATAACAACTAGCCTCATCTTAGCGAAAATCTTAGGCGAAGTAAGAATAAAATAGTCCAGCAAAACACATGAAATATAGGCATAATGAAGTTTTATTGAATGTAATGTTTCGTTGCAATGTGCAACATCATCAGAGAATGAAAGGTTATGTTACATCAATGATATTTATATTGTATTACAAAAGTGATCTTAACATGACAGGCGTGTGAGAGGAAGTCTGGAGTCTTGTATGAATTGCCCAAAGTCCATTAAACTGGCGTGCCCCTAAGGCCTATACTCTCAACTATTGGTACTCTTGCTTACGGTCCTTCAAAATTTTGGTTTCCCTCCTTCGTCCAATCTCGTCTGGTTTACATATAGTAAGTGACTCCTTCTCTTTCGTTCAAGAACTTCTTACTTTGAACTTTGATACAAATAATTTTGGTATGGCCAGTTTTGATATTAAATCCCTGTTTACCAACATCCCTTTAGATGAGACCATAGATATCATTATTTCAGAATTATTTAACAAGTTTACTCATTTTCAGAATTTCAAACGTAAGGAATTTATTACGTATTACGAATTTATTCCGTTTCGCTGTCAAAGATTGCCAATTTTTATTCAATGGTGTTCTTTATGAACAGACTGGAGGAGTTGCCATGGGTTCCCCGCTGGGATCTGTTTTCGCCGAAATTTTTCTTAATCTAGCTAACCGCCCCTCCAATTTCAAACTCACTTACTACCGAAGATATGTAGATGACTGTTTTTTACTTTTCCGCTCTCCTTCTCACACAACGCAATTTTTAAATTATTTAAATAGCCAACATCCCAATATTAATATTTCTCTAGAGACCGAAAATAACAAAACATATAGTTTTATCCCCTTCGAGTATAAGAAAGGACTAGTCATGACTCTTCTTCACTGTTATTTTAGTAATTGCTCTTGCTTTGCCTCCTTTACGTCTCAACTTGTTAGCTTTAAGAAAACATTCTTGTCAAACATTTACCCTATTTCCTTTGTTGACAACTGCATTCAATCGTTTCTTAACAGGATACATTCACCAGCCCCTAAAGTTTCTCTTGCGCCTAGAAAGATCTTATATTTCTGTTTGCCATTTACTGGACAACATAGCCTGCAAATTCGCGCCCACATAAGTAAACTCTGTTCCGGTACATTTCCATATATAAAACTTCGTTTTGTTTAATTGTTTTTCGTCCCTCTTTACGCTTGGCTCAATTTTTCCCCTTTAAGGACCGGATTCCCAAGAGTCTGAAATCCTGTGTGGTTTATAGTTTTAAGTGTCAACGGTGTAGTTCGTTGTATATCGGCCAAACCTGCCGTCTTCTGCACACACGTATTTCAGACCACTTGGGCATCTCGGCCATTACTGGGAGAAGGCGCCCTAACCCTGCCCCCACAAGTATTTTGTTACACGAAAGGGACACGGGACACCCGGTTTCTCCACATTACTTTAATGTTTCATCTTCTTCTACTAACAGCTTTATAAGAGAAACTAACTCCTTATAAGAGAAATCCTCTTAATTCGTAAGTTTAACCTTTCTCTCAATACCAATTTGGGCTCCTTTCCACTGGCTCTATTTTACATTATGCTTATTTCCTTTGCTTCTTAACTGTTTCCTGCCTGCTATTTGTCATACCTCAATGACAACCTGTCACTTCCCCGCTTTGTCCTTACTCCGCACTTCCTCTCACACGCCTATCATGTTAACATCACGTTTGTAATACAATATAAATATATCATTCATGTAACATAACTATTAATTCTCTGATGATGTTGCACGTTGCAACGAAACGTTAGATTCAATAAAACTTCCCTATGCCCATATTTCGTGTGTTTTACTAGGCTATTTTATTCGTACTTGGCCTCATCCACAGGTAGATTAAGATTCCTGTTTATGATTCGCTCCAGTTCATCCTAGAGGCTCTCTTGAGTAAAATGTATATATCAGGATGACAATTGGGAAATACCAGTGAACTCAATTTCCATATCTGGAATGCTAACTCCCAGTCATTTGTTCGGGTAAAAAGTGAAGCCAAGATGGCCGTCCATGGAGGTCAATTTTGGACGTCAGTTTCAGTCCTCTTCGCGGTCTTGTACGTCAGTTCCAGTCCTTTGCACGACTTTAATTTTCTGTTTTTGTTTGGTTCGACTTCGAAAACATTCATAACTATGGAAAAAGTGCACAGACGAAATATTACTGGACCAGTTTTACATATTCGAGTGTTCAAAAGTATTCATTATTACCGTGTGATCTAACAACTGTCCCAAATAGTCTAAAGATGGTAAACTGACGGTAAAAAAAGAATGTGCACTTAGTACTTTCCCCAAGTAATCTCTTGGGACCGTTCTATCAGGTTTCTCGTGAGTTTGGTTATTCATTTTCGTGAAACTATATAACCTGTAACTCGGTTTGACTTTGTTGAAATATATTTGAAATTCTTAAACTCATTTCTAGTTTTTGAAGACATGTTTTGCGTGTATTTTCAATCAGGAAAATTTTTAGAAAATGTAAAGAGTCGCGTGGGAGACTAAAAATGACTTACAAGCCCGCGTAGGGAACTAAAACTGACGTCCAAAATTGGCCTCCATAGGCGGCCATCTTGGTTTCACTTTTCATTGGCCGGTTAGCATTCCGGATATGGAAATCGAGTTCACTGGGAAATACAAAGTCGTCCGTGAAACAGCATCTTAACTCTGTACATCGGAATGTAACTGACATAGGTCAATTCTGCGCTATATGATAGTGTACATTTTCACTTTATGTGTTTCATTTAACTTTCATTGTAAAAAGTGAGGAAGTTCCGGCCCTTTCATCATCACCGATGTTCGCGAGATTTACATTTATCGTTTTGGCCTGATTCGTGAAAATTTTTTCCGCTTTTATTTTTAACCACTCAAATGAAATGACAAGCTCAGTACCCAACGCTTTACTGCCCATCGCTAACCATGCGCAACGAAATGTATTCCGTCTTAGCTATCTAAAAGTAGATCGCATTAACAATGGGTAATACCTCGGCTCGAGATACTGGATCAAAAGCGAACAACCATGAGAAACGAAAATTTGACTCCGTAAACTACAGTCCATTGGGAGACAAAGGTAAGACCCTGAGATCGGTGAAATCATTATCGGAACAAATCAAATCGAAGTAACTGCAAAATATCTGACGAGTGAGAAACCGTCATGTTATAAATCTCCAACAGATTGTGCGCAGGCAGAGCTCAATATAATTCACATGATCACATCCACACGTTATTGATGTACTGGAATCACTAAATTCAATTATGATTTTCAACGTTTGGTTTCTAATCCATTAGTATCTTTGGGAGCAAAGTTTGTCTATCGACAAAGATTACAAAATTCCTTTGTATGTATATTTTTATCAATAATAAAGTTTCAGAGAAGCCAGGCAACTAACTAGCAAAGGTACGACTGATTCTGTTTTGGTAAAACATACGAACGACTGCGATGCTTTGGAGCTACAGCGGGTCTCTATTCGTCGAAGGACTTGAAAATTCACGCTGACTCTTTGTTAGTCAACTTGCGTCCTGCACAAAAACCTTTATTATCTCCTTGTCATCAGCATGTAGTTCATGATGCAAAACAAAAGATTTCAGTGATCAACTAAGGAGGCAATTAGTCATCGACAGCACATCTGTCACATTGACCATTTCACTTTACTTGATTATCTCTCTGAAACTTTATATTTACGGAGGCTGTCCTGGCTGGAGACAAGCTTCCCAGCTATCTTCCCGACAAAATGCAGACCAGGGGTCCAGCCTCGAGTTGATGCAAGCATGTATCTCACCAACATACACGTAATGCTTATTAAACCAGCGCTTATATCCAATGTTTTAATGCCGAAATAATTCTGGTCATTGATAAGCTAGACCCTGAGTAGGCCCTGGACTAGAGATGGAGACAGTTTCATATCAGGCCAAAGGTAACAATTACCCTCGTTTGTTCTATGAAGTGTTAAGCGACTGTACCATGAGCCATCTTTGTCTTTGAATTATGGTAACTACAAATATCCTTTGTCCAGTTTGAGTCCAAATTCGCTCAGATTCCTGGTCTGACAGTGTCACAGAGAGATACCCGCCTTTTTAATCTTCAAAAAGCTACCGAGATTTGTCACTAGTATATCCTGAATATAAATTTTGCTCCCGGCCCCCCTAACTTCAACCAGCTTCCTACGCCCCAGCTTCGATGCCTTTCTAACATGATATAGGCGTAATCTTGCCATTAGCTATCTCTTGCAGTTATCTTTGACACCAAAGATTTTGTAAGCTTTGCTCAATACCGGGCCACAATCCGCTATAACATGTAACCATTAATATGTGCATATTGTGAAAAGCAAGTATGGAAACGAAAAACGCCACTGTGCGAGACCAGAGACACGACTTTTATTTTGAAGCATAGAAGTCCTTCAGAATGTCTAAATGGTATCTAGGTAGTAAGGACTTGTCCAAAAGATGGAATAGACAATGGAAGATCTTCTCAACTTGAGGAGTTAATTTAGTTTGTAATGGTCGACTTCTTGCCAGTCTGGTTTAACTTAAGTATGTGTGCCGACGGCTAAAAGTTACTGTTTATGTTAGACTCAAATTTGATGGTTATGTCGAATGTTTAAACTGAAAGAACAATTGTAACAATGTAAAAGGTGTTGGAAGTCACCCGGGATTTCGTTTCAATTCCAGTTACACATGCATGCCCCAACTTCTGTTTGTTCATCTCTCGGTTCGAGGTCGCATTCATAGCATTAATGTTGGCGCCTTGCGCTGGTGTTGAACCGATTCTACCAAAGAGATTACTCCCATAATTTTTTCAGTGTCCTTATTTCTTACATCAGCTTTCTTGTTAATAGCCTATAGTTGTGCTTCAGTTCCTTTACATTCCCGAAACCCTGTGCCAGTCCTTTGCCCAACAATTGTTGACGAAACAGTGAAGACAATTCCTTCAAATTTCGGGTTATGAATTATGTTACTGTAAACGTGCACCCCTTCCACAACTCAATTTATACGAGAGAAAGAAGACAATTCTTTCATAAGATGTGGATTGGTCAGTTTATATATATTTACCAAGTTATGCCTCGTTTTAGATGCGATTACATGAAGTGTGATCGTCCCTTTTGTCTTCCTTTTATCTACGTTTTTGCGTATTATGTAAGTGCTGAACTGCTAATTCTTATCGACGTCGTATAATGTTCCTAGTGTTGTGTCAAATGAGACGTGGTTTACGTAGGTTTATGAGATCATGTGCAAGAAAATTGTAATATTTCATAGTTTTTCAGCACTTGCTTCCACAGCTTTTGCCCAAGATTGAAGATCGTCTTCTTTCTGCGGCTTAAAGCTGGAACTTTAAACGACAAGGTAATAAGAAAGTTCTTACCGAAGCTGGTTCCAAGTGCTATAAGAGGTTATCGACCCTTGTTGGTACTGACCCTTGATGACTAACCACATACTTGACACAACCAGTGGCGTTTTGTTTCGAAACAAAGCAATATCGCGAACGTCGAGAATGATATTGAACTGTAATTCGAAATGGAAAAGTCTAGAACTTTGATTACGGTGTGAACTTATGACTTGCATCCCAAAGCCGAAAATTTCACTTTTCCCTAATTCTAGCTCGTTCATAGTTAAATTTTAACATTTAAAGTCGTCTTATCTAAATTGGAATTGAATGAATTCCGTGCATCCGTCGAAATGCTAAGTTTATCAGACGGATTTTGTACTGAATATATGGAATGTTGTTTTTGTTCTGGATCATTGAATATACGGTCGGCGTGATAATCAGTCACGAGATCAAATTGTTGACGACTTGAAGCAGTCGCTGTTCTTGTTGTGGTGAACTCAGGTCAGATGACAGGATCCTATTTTGGTCCTTTGGACAGAGGATGAGAAGTTGATATACTATGAGTAACCAAGGACAGAAAAGTATGTAAGCTAAAACCAAACAATTTTAAGAGGTGATTTTTGTTTCGTAAAACAGTTTGCACGATCAATTCTACACTTTCGAATTTCTTTCCATTTTGTGGGGTCACTGCAAGGTGTTGTATGGTTAAATTATTTGTTTGGAATCGACCGAGCAATGCAGAAAACAGAGCTGGGTCGATAGTTGGTAAAGAATCGAGTATGTTGATACTTTGCTAATGTTTATGCCTCAACCAGCACTTACTCTTTTTGCTTTCGTTAAGATCGGGTGTCGTTGCTCGATATTTTCGATTCATGCAACACTTGATACTTCTTGATGTCGTTATTTGAACGTTACATCGTTCTACTATACATAAATACCCATTTATACTGTTTAATATAGAGCAGTGATTGTACAACAAGCAGATGAACTTCTCTAACAACTACTATAGTCATAAAACAATGGTTATATTGCATATTGTAATTCTACAATGGATCACTAGGTTCTAGCAAATAGCTGAGTTTCCATGTAGTTCTGAAACGAAGATTTGGTGGTCTGGTCTTGAGTTTGAAGTTATTGCAGTGCTAATTCTCAATTTTACTTCACGGCAATCATCAAGGCGTATCACAAACCTAGCCTTATGAGTAACTTCAAGCTAAAGGCCGCTATTTCTTTTATGAAGTTGTGGTAAACGGCCAGCAAAGTGCGGCAAATGTTTGTATAGTCCAGTAAGATCAATTGTCGAGAAACAACGAGCGAGTTTTCGACCTTAGTAAAAGAACTGCGAGATGATGGTCATGAAGGATATTTTCCAAATCAATTTAAGATGTCGTTAAGCCAACCACTCAATAAATATCCCGATGATGTTGGCCCCAACAAATGCAGCAGGCTGATTAACGTTATGCAAATTCTTTTTGTGGTGTTCAGTTTCGCCATTTAAATCAATCAAGTTCACAGGGGCGCGCTTAGGGTTACAATTGGCCTTGGTGTGGTCGAAGTTTCTTAAGGGGTGTTTATATGGAGGCGAGCCAGCTCTCTTGGTAGGGCTAGCCCTAGTAAAGCCGATTTTCCACTTGCGAATAAATTCGCACGAATCGACATTTCTTTGCATAAATCGAATAGGTTTGTCATTAGTCATAGTAGGCAACCCATGAGACAAAAGAAAAATTCCATTCGCGCGAATTTATTTCCAAGTGGAAAACCTGCTTAAGAGGGTTGGATTTCACCTCGCCTTTTAATGGCAATTTTCTGCCCCTTCTGGAAGGGCTGGATCTCGCGCTCATGCGTTGTGGGAGGGCCAGCCCTTTTGAGTGTGTTTACAAATATCTACATGGAAGATTCCAGCCCTCCTAGGCGAGATCTCGGGTAGCCAATAGCGAGATCTCGCTTAGGAGGGCTGGCTTTCCTCAAATATGAACGAAAGCAAGTTACACAAAGGATTTCACAGGGGCGAGGTTACGGCAAAAAGGGCCAGTGCTACTAGGAGGGCTAGCTCGCTTCCACATAAACACCACCTTAATTGGTTATATGACCTAGAGGGGGCACAAAAATACATAGTGCCCACAAACCCAAAAGTCATTTGAGTTGTCGGAGCATTGTTGGCTGAACAATATATTAACAACACCGACATCTCAACTGGAATGAATCAGGAGTATTGCTTGACAAAACGTAATCAGGAATGAATCAAGAATATTTATATGAATTGTTTCAGTTACATTGTTTAACGATGATAAGGCATCAACAGTCGTTTACTGTTGTTCGAACACGTAAAAAAAATGTATTGATAGAACAACCAAGACTATTATTAACATGGTTCTTGGACCTCACAAGCAATTTGCCGCAGTACTGATAACTGGACACCAGTGGCGTAGGAAGCTAGTTGAACTTAAGGGGCCGGGAACAAAATTTTAGTTCAAGGTGGACGTTCTTACGTAAATGTTTTCATAGCCAAGATTGTTGAGAATGCTCGGACAATACTTGTAGTTATACTTCTACAGTAAGACACATTTCGTGTATACGAGAAAGAAATGTTTCAGTGGATTACCAATTTGTGAATTAAAAGACTAAATACAATTATAAAATGTCATAGCTTTTTTTAACCCTTATAAAGAAGAGTAAAGGTGACCATACATTTACCCCGCGTTTTAACGGCACCTTCGCGCAATTCTAAATTATAGTAAAGTATCAACCATCGTTAAAATGTGTGCAGTACATTAGATTTTTAATATTTTATATTTTAATTTTAAAATGCAAATACATGCAATAACAAAAATTAGAAAAACCTTTACATAGTGTTACCATATCTGTTTTTAAAGGGGGTCGAGCGATATTGCCGGCTCCCCCTAAATAAAATGTTAAGGGGGCCGCAGCCCCCGTGGCCCCCCTGCTTCCCACGCCACTGCTGGACACTAAACATATATTGTGGACAACATCACAACACTGTTGTAATGTTAATAAAAATGGTAACGTCATATTCAAACTCGATACCTCAATCTTCTGGGAAGGCTTAGTCATCTCATGTGTCTCCATCTTCAATACATAATCAAAATAATAGTTGAAGAGGCACGGTAATTCATGCCCTCCTTGCATCTTCCTCAAAATTGCACACAGGTGGGTGGCACCAGATACGCAATTTTGCATTGCGACATGATCGATTTTGCCAAAATACAACTCAACTACGCTCCTATGTGTCGATAATCTACGGTAGTTCGTGGCAAGGCTCGCTTTTTTATAAAGGCAATAAATGATGGCATGAAGGCAAGATTCCTGAACCAGTGTGCATCACTTAGTAGCATGCACCATCACAAGATTTTTATTGTCATTATACTGTAGACTTCCTGTTTTCAGTTGGTCTGTTCCTTCACTCTTATTGTTTTTAAATTATTTTATCACAACTTTACTGTCTTCCTCACCCGGAACGTCTTCTGTCATTTCGACGGCTATATCTCCTAGAATAAAGACAACTATCAGGTTCAGCGACTTATGGAGGTAGCTGTCACGTCCGTTTTCGCGCTGCAAAGTGATTTTGAAAATACTCCTTCGGAGCTGTGGAGAAACATCTGCAAATGGTTCTGGGACGAGGTTGCGTACGAAATTATTTGTTGCGGCGCAAATTGGTTGTGTAAGAATTGATGTCGATTCCAAACAAAATCTCTTCGTCCGTGCCGTTAATTTTCCTCTCCAGACTCAGAGTTTGTTGTAACCACAGTACTTTATAGATAGTCAGCGAGAAGTCAAACAAAGCGTTGGGCACCTCTGATGTTTGAGTCTTCATATTCTGGCAAGCGTCCTCAAAATCCGTTCAACTTGTGACCTAAGCCATTGCCTTTTTAGAAAATAATCAATAGCACATTAATTGTTGCCTTTAGAGTTTGGAGTAGACAATGATACAAAAGGCTTCAGCCTTGCTGAGAGGTCACGGAAATCTCCTGTGGCAACATCTCGTTTGCAGGGACGCATGCTGGGAACAAAGTAACTCGGAAAAAATATCGGAAAAAATGGAGAACAAATTACGGATTTGAACTTCTAGTCGATCAAATAATATTCCATGGCATAAACTGAATAGATTTTTCATTTGTTGCGGTTGAGTGCCCATGAAACAAAACAAAGTCGCTTCGCAAGAAAAAATTTGTCCAGTGCACAGCTACCCTGACGATTCCTTCCATCACTAGAGTCATCATTGTGACATATAAAAATATTTTAAATATTGGTTTTTGTTCAAGGGAATAAGAGATCGGGAGATGTTAGTGTCAATCCACACTTAATGATTAATTTGGACAGTAAGCTGTTCATTAATAATTTAAAGCATTAATCATACAATAATAGCACTCGAAAACAATCAGCTTGGGGTAAAGGGGAGGAGTTTGAACATTCTAGCGTCAACTGCATTCAAAAAAGATGTCTTCAGGAGAGCTGCACCCTTCTGTGTCTTTTCACCCACGCGACACGAGAGAACAAGCTAACGACGACGGTTCTTCTTTTGTAGATGAAGGTGCTATCTTGCTAAAAAACCAAGTAAACGATCCAAACGAAGGCGAGCAAAACATGGCTTCCCCGTCGATAAACGCCGAGCCCGGGACGAACCGCTTGAGAGACGGGGTCAGTCTTGTTGACATGGTTCTTGTGTATGAGGTTCCTGACCCTTCAACCATCGACGACGAGAAAGAGCAAGCAACCGAAGAAAAGCGCGTCAAGTGCAGAGAGTTCTACCTCGAGGGCTTAAAGAGCGCTGGACTAGTAATTGAGATCGATCAACTGGGAGGCGGCCACACTGAGGTATGTTATTCTTTTTCAGTTGTTGTTGGGACGAACACGTCGATAAGATAGCATCTTCACCGACAACAACGTGCCACTTCTGTCCTAATTTTCTGAAATGTTTGTTGACCAGTTGATTCGCCCTGATGATTGTGTCAACTAACCAGTTTGGATTGTTACAGTTTCGCTAATTGTCCACTTACCAAACGTAAAGTTTAGTGACGATTTGTTTTAAATCTAGGCCAAGTTCTTCAACATTTTATCTCCGTATGTGATTAAAGGGTATGTTAGATTATTACTTAGCCGTGAGGCGAACCGTTTAGAAAACTAGTGGAAACTTAAACATGATCGAAATGCGTGGAGATTTAATATTTTCGTTGTTTACAAATACTAAAACCTGTCAGTGACTGGATTATATCATTTCGCGTTTGGCGTATAAGGTTTTGAGACTTTTGCGATTTTAGTAGTTAATGTGGAAAGGACTTTACCATTTGTGTGAAACAAAGCTCACAACTAAAGCTATGAATATAACAGCAATATTCGTAAAGGTGTTTCTTCGTTCTTTAAATATCCCGAGAATGTGCATCAAACCCTAACGCTAACCCTAACCTTAACTTAACCGTAACTCTAGGGTTTATTCACATTTTCGGGGGTTTTAAGAATGAAGAAACAGTTGGAGGGACAATATTTAAATTGTTCCAAGGATTTAACTTCACTTTTACGAGTGTTGCCAGATAACTTTATTTTGAGAATCACTCGTTCAGTTTCCCCAGTAATGTTGAATGTGTGCAGTACTGTTTATAGCTCACTTCAGGTTTAGGTTTGATTGACTTCTGTAAAACGTCAAGGTCAGGCTGTATTTTGTCGTGAAATAACAAGGTACATGTACCGATATTGGTGTCATTCGAGCTTGTGGAAATGCTTGCTCGATGCCAGTGAAATAGGGTGAAGAGTGGGCGGTGACCCAGAATTAGAAATTGAAGCTATGGGATTTTGACACTTTGACCCCAGGTATCATCTTACTGCTGGAATTGAACTGCATGTGTAAATAAGTATGTCAAAATAGTATGCAAAAAGCATTTTAATATGGATTGGAATGTATGTGAGATGTTCATATGGAATTTGAAGGATGGAATTCAGCATAGTACTATGTTGAGAACCATTTGAAAAACAGGCAAATCAAATACAGAGTAATTACCCCATGTTTGCATGCACAGCAGGGTTAGAGGAATAGGCCTTATGCATAATGACGTCAGGGTCACTAAAGCGCATGGTGATTTGTGGTCTTAGTGGTCACGTGTTACGTAAATATTTTCAACATATCTTCCTTCAGGTACCAACCACATGGAGTATGTCCTCCATTAGAGCATTTCTTGTGATAATTAGGATATTTTTTTCTGGAATCCCCATTATCATAAGGATGGCACTAACATGTCAGTGCTTCCTTCAGGCCATTAAACAACACTAACTGCATTCTGGGAACACTGTAACCATTATTACATGACTCTAGTCCTTCATACTGTAAACTTTGGAAAAGTTTGAACAAGGTTTCAGGAAAGGAGATAACAATTCTCTTCTGTCAAAAATAACAAATATGAAATTTCAGCAGACAAACAAGTTGATTACTATGGCAGCAGAAAAACATATTCAAGGCAATGTTGACAAAATTTCATTTGATTTGGACATCATGAAAAGTTTGTCCTTGGACAAAGAATTTTAATTTATATTATGCTGCAAAAGCAGGCAGTAAAACAAGACAAACACATTTATCTGTGATCATCATCAAAGCTTGTATGATTTGTGTAGCTGATAACATATCTAGGGCAGAAGTGAGCTAGTTAATTTGGTCTCAGGGTGTAATGTCAATGAGACCCACTCTTGTAGAGAGCTGATTAAGACCAGACCCAAAAGCTAAACAAGTCAGGAAACTGCCAAAATTTAGTCAGAGTGAAGCCTTTGTTGGTGTGAAGCATTTCATTTTCATTAGGGGCCTTCCCTTGAAAAATTGGTGTTTTCTCTCCTAAGTTTTGTTAGGTCCCTAATGCTTCAGGTTTTTTATGTATTGTTCAACACTCCCTATGTAACACTTTGCTTTTACCATATACTGAAACTAAGCATAGGTCTAGTAAGTAGTATAAGTATCTTGAAAGGAAATTAGAGGAGATAATTCATAAATATGAGCAAATTATTTGACAATGTTCAATGGATAAAAAGAATAACTTTAAGTGAAGGATTATGATGTTACTCCATTTGTGTTCTAAGTCTTAAGCTCTTTGCTATGTAGTATCCACCTTATACAAAATGACTAAAAATGGAAAAAATTAGATTTATACAACTTATATAGTAGTGATCACATGTTCAGGGAATATCACCCTTTTCTAATACTTTTGGCATCAGTCCAAAAAGTCATTGATTCTGTCATGGACATGCTTTGAGAATGAGTGGTCCAATTTAAGCCTTCCTCCATTTTGTGCATGATAGATAATATTTAAGATCCACTTACAATACTGGTAGTCAGTTATTTTTCAGAGTCTTAATAGTATGGGAGAAAGAGGCTTTTTTATCCACGTTAAGACAGACTTCCAGCCCTCGAAATTTTCGACGGCAAAAGGCAATTGCCGCCGAAAATGAAATTATCGACTGCAATTTTTTGCCGTCGAAGATTTTTGTGCTTATTGCCTACTGAATGTCATCAATTCTTCTAAGAAACTCAAGTGCTATGTTATGAACAAATGATTATCTACAGATTTCCTGAATTTTATTCCTCATCATTGCTCGACGATAATAAGTGTTTTCATGGCGACGTTAAGTACCGTTGTTTACTAACAAATGGATCTTACGTATTGCCTTTCATAAAGTACTAACGATGAGTACTGAAAAAAGGAATCCACAACTATTGAGACGATTGACCCAAATTTGCTTCCTGATTCTCATTCTGATTCTGAATCAGATTCTCAAACAGACGAGGATTAATTAAGATGGACTGATGTTTGTTCATTGATATTGTTCTTTTTACTTGCGTATTTGTTAATGATAACAACGTTTAGTACGACTAGTTATATATTAAAATGGGAAAGTTTTGAGTTGTTTTTTTATTATTCAGCTGCTTACGACATATGTTTTAGAATTCCTCTTACAATAAACCCGAGGGAAAAAATTGCCGTCGAGTTGCCACCGAACTCTAAAATATCGACGGCAATTTTTTGCCGTCGAAGATTTAGAGAAATTTCGAGGGCTGGACTTCTAGTCCCAAGGTCCGAATTATCGCATCGCAACAGCTTCGCTATTTTCTTCCGGTAATTTCGGTAACCCCCTGTGCCCCGCCCCCTTGTTGACGTAATGGTTTATCCCTAATTTGAACACAGCACCAATTCAACATATTAAAGTGTTCTTTATTTTGCCAAGCATAAGAAAGAAAAGCATTAGAGTTCGCTGTTTGAACTAGCGTAAAACACGGCAAACATGCCTCACATGATGCAAAACTGTGCTTATACAATTTCCAATAAATCCAATATTGCCCATCATAATTGATCGTGGCCTTGGTATTTCTCTTCTTCCTCCTCCAAATCTGATAGCGTGGCTGCTGCAATATCACTAACTTGCACCGAGGATGTTGCTGCCGATGCTCTCTTGCTTGGATAATTACGCGATTTCGCCGAATTCATACGTCGAGCCTTTTGGTTAAACCAGTAATCCAAGGCATCTTCAGCTTTGAAGTCGGCGATTGGGCACCCTTCCTCTCCGATTCGTAACTGCGTGTCCAGTCATTGACTGCCAAGACGATTTCGAAGAATGGTTTTCACCCTCTTTATTCTGCTGAAGAGCCGCTCGACTTTTGCGTTTGTGAAGGGAGTTATGAGAAGCAGCTCGATGATGTGCATTATATTTCTGCCTATTATGTGCATTATATAACAGGTGTTGCCAAGTTTCATGAACTCAGAAGAGCAGCTAGATGACCAAAAAGAATTCTAATACACCTTTTGGCCGAAACGGGGCGCTATATAATGTGCTGAAAGTCATAAAACGTTTTCTGACCTAAAATATATTCATTAAATCTGACCCTGGGGTTCTTATGAAACATATACTGTGCCCGACTTGTTTTTATTTTCTCACGCGTGCTTTGGCGAACAGAACAAAGCATCTGGTCGCCTTTTTACGAAAAGAATGACGAGCTTCGCAAAATCATCCTCAGGGTATTATGATTCTGAAATAGAATTTGAAACACTACACATCCATCCTCATGGATAGCGTTAGGTTGTCGCGAGAATATTTCGTGCACTTAAATTGGATAAAAACTCGCCTCCAATCCCTGTGGACTCGATAGCTCAACAGGTAGAGCGGCGGACCGGTATCCCGAAGGTGCGAGTTCAAATCCCGCTCGAGTCAACATTTTTCAGTTGACTTCAGTAGTGTAGGTTAATTGTGAAGTTATCATTAACCACCCAATGTAATCAATCTAAATTCAGGGTTGAAATTAGTCAGAGAAAAATGATATATGAAAAAATGATATTTTTCCAAAATATGGGGCTAAAATAGTGATGTGCAATTTGCTTTATTTTTACCAAAACAAACTACAGTACTGCTCAGAGATAACCTAGCAATAACCGCGTGCAAGACGCGGTCATTTTGCGGCTCGGCTGCGGTCACCCTGCGGTTCACCTGCGGTCACTTTGCGGCTCGGCTGCGGTTGCCTTTGCGGTCAATCAAAACTGCGTCTCATGAGACGCAGAGGTCGGGACTCGATCGGTGACATACTATTTTCCGAAGTTGAGTCATCTACGGTAACTTTAAACGTGGTGACTACAGTTACTGTGTTCTGTGTTGCAATTGGGAAAACTTTCGGAATTCGCTCGGAATTGAATTGTTTCTCTGGAGTCTTCAGGTACATCGATCACTAAGATTAGGAATATTCTCGAAGAAGGAATAAAAACATCACGACCAGCTGTAAGCCTGTTCCTTTCACGGTATGAACGAAGTGGCAGTTTAGCTGATGCCAAACGTAGCGGAAGAAAGCCGATCTTAAGTGGCCGTGAAAGAGATTTTATCAATGATAAAATGAAAAATAACGACGAGATGACATCGTCCGAATCCACTATTTTGAAATCCCACTGGGGTTAATTAACATGCATGCAAATGTTGCACGCTGAGAAGCGGCTGCGGTCGAAAAGCTCACTTCTGGTTATTTTTTAATCTTTTTCCTATTTACACGTCGAAAGATATAGCTGATTCTATGGTTTGGAATCTCGTCTTGGTAATACGTATGACGAATTCAGTTTCACCGTCAATACATGACTACACTGAGATTTTACGCCTGGTTAACGTCGTTAAAATGTTAACTGGCTCCCAAAAATTTCATCAAATAATTACTTCAACCCGTGGAACCCCATGGAATCACTTGAAAAGAATTTCAAAGCTGGCTGAAAAGTTCATATACTTGAGTGTTCGAAATATTAAAATGCTAAATGATACCACAAAATGAAATATCTGTGTAGGTTCACTACCAGTATCAGCTTTAGCCCGGTTGAAATTTCTCTCAAGTAATCGAAAGTGTTTCTGTCCGGTTATCTGAACTAAAATTCTTTCTTTTAAACGTTACATAGAATGTTTCTGTACTGCAAACTAGTCAGTCATGCCTTTAAAACTATTTTGAGATA
Organism: Heliopora coerulea; assembly: GCA_030142905.1. Classification (NCBI taxonomy): domain Eukaryota; kingdom Metazoa; phylum Cnidaria; class Anthozoa; order Scleralcyonacea; family Helioporidae; genus Heliopora; species Heliopora coerulea. The sequence goes on along the minus strand of JASJOG010000007.1, from coordinate 4,789,206 downwards.
CCGTGAAGGGAATCTTGTCAAGCTGTAGAATAGCTGGAATCACTAAACGTCGTATAGCCACCCATTACGAGATTCAGCGTTGGCTGTGTGTTCCACCCGCCCGCAAACGCAGGAGAGACGCAAATTGGACGCAAACCGCACGCAGGACGGACGCAGACGCACTGTTAGGTTATTTCTGAGCAGTACTGTACATGACACTGTATCAGTACTTTTAGCAAAGAAATAGCAACAGTGTTTCCAACATTTTGTCAACCTATCTGATTTGCTACGTAACGGTTAAAATATTAATAATCACAGGATTTTATTTCGCAGAATATAACAGATCAAATTCATTATGCTCATCTTATCAGTTTCAGGGTTTAAGTTGATAATGTGCAATTTGTAGTTTGTTTTGGTAAAAATAAGGCAAATTGCACATCACTATTTTAGCCCCATATTTTGGAAAAATATCATTTTTTCATATCATTTTTCTCTGACTAACTTCAACCCTGAATTTAGATTGATTACATTGGGTGGTTAAGTTCACCATAATTTTTTTTATAATTATATTTTGTTGGGTTTTTTTTTTTTCAATTATTTTTGTTTGCTAAATGAACTGACTTGATTTTTTATTAGCTTAAATGTTTATGATGTTTAAACATATTTTAATGCAAATTGCTTGATGTTCGTGAGTGATCATATACAAAACCATATAGGACTCAGGGTCCGAATTAACGCCTCGCAAGTCGCAAGTTGCGAATTAATTTGCAAAATTTTGGAAAAATGCGAAGCATTTTCTTAAAGAATTGCGAAGCTCGTCATTCTTTTCGTAAAAAGGCGACCAATTGGGATTATGTCCAAATGATATACAGTGAGCTTTAATCCCTATATAATCCACTCTACCTTTAAGGTACTTTATTTGTTATCATATTTAAATGTTAAAACCTGTATCATTAAACTCAATTTTAAAACCTACCGTGTTCTTTGAGAGACAGTCACAGAGTTCAAATATGATAGAGAAAAATTATATACTATTGTTTTGTTTTATTTTATTTTCAGTTTATTAATTTATCAATACTGCTACTGTTTAATTTGGTTATCTATATGTAGAGAGTCGTACATAGTTTCAATCTAGAGATAGTTATGATATTCATGTACTGGAGGTATTGGTGATAAAATCCATATTGGTTTTGGGGGTATGACTGTTGCAGTTATATCAATGTTTATAAAATAACAGGCATCGTATGCACGCTCTGATTGGACTAGCCTCATTTTCCCTCAGAATACAGAGACATGGCTGACGTCATTTTCATTTTGTATTAGAGTATAGGGACATGGATGAGGTCACGAAAACTCAAAAAATCCTTGGTTATTTTATAAAACAAATAGAAAATACCTTTCCTGTCTCTGAACTGTGATAGAAACATGAATGGCGCCATTTCAACCGGAAAAACACTGGAAAACACTCGGCTACACCAAGAGTTTTCACTAGGCATTTTTTCGGTTAAAATGACGTCATTCATGTTTCTATCACAGCACGGAGACATTCAAGCAATTTTTTTATTTGTTAAATGGAGTTTACATAAGATCAATGAGATACAGGTTAGGTTAGATTTAGGGTTACGCTCTGACAAATACTAGTTTTGGAACATGGATACGCAACAGCCATGAAACCAACTTTACTGTAATTTCATGATCCTAATGACAACAAAAAAAGCCATTCACATTTCATCACACATCAGGGGCAGATTTAGGCGGGGGTACATCTGACATGCGACCCCCTTTTTTCGATTAGTTGTCATGTGAGTTTTTGCTGAGTTACAAAAAACAAGCATTAAACAAATCCACCAAGAAGTTAGATAATTATTTTCAAAGAGAATTGGAACAAACAGTAATGAAAAGGAAGGATAAGTAGGAGAAATTCAAATACAGAAAAGACCGGAAACAATGTAGTAGCATAAAGAATTCTTCCACTAAAATGCCATACAGTGGCATGAATTTGTAAAAAAATTTCCAATCCCCCCTTTCTCAAAATTCTGGATCTGTCCCTGGACATCATCATTTGAACAAGAAAAATATTGTCTTCAGGAAAAATTGGTATTAGCTATAATTCATTTAAATTATGTGCAGAAATTAGCAGATTGACATTCATGGAAAACATTAAAATTTGGATTACAGACAGAATCCAGCAACAATGAAGAGATTAAAGTGACGATGATTCTATAAAATGTGATTTTATGTAGGGACGTATCCACTTCTCCTCTCAATATTACTATTGTTAGGAGGGGAGGGATTCCCATAGGCGGTCCAGGGTGTGTACTTCCCTGGGGAATTTTGAGATTCTGAAATCTTGCAATGTTATCCCTACAATTTTGTGGGTATTTTACCTAAAAAGATTGTGCATCACCACAATAAACAATTAACCATTGTTAGATAGATAGATAACTTTATTTCATCTCGGGTTAATGAAGCTTCTTAGGCCTCTAGCAAATACTTGCTAATGTGCCGAGAATATTGAATTATTTACAAATAAAAATACATACTTTGTAACCAACTAACAGTATATAAAACTTCAAATTAATAATAATAATAATAACCCTATATACAACTTCACTAATTGAAATTAAAATAAATAAATAAATAAATAAATATAAAAAAAAATAAAAAAAAAATAAATAAATAAAAAAAAAAAAATAAATAAAATACTTCATGTGATTATAAAATTTCTAACTGCTCTCTTAAAATCCTTCAATTGAACAATGTTTCTTAAATCATCAGGCAAGGCATTCCACTCCTTACATGCCACATAGACTGTTGATTTAAGTCCATAACGTGTGGTATTAACACGAGGCAACACTAACATGTTAGTATCTCTTAAATTCTTAATATTTTCCCTCGACTCAAACATGTTCGTAATATATGAAGGTAATAAATTATTCAGAGCCTTAAATACAATATTTAAAATTTCTATTTTACGTCGATCTTCAAGCGTACCCCCGTTACTACCAGCTAAAATTTGATAATCCGTGCCAAAGTCCTTATAAATATATCTCAACGCTCTTTCGTTCAGTTTTTCCAATTTGTTGCTATCAGCCTTTAAACAGTTTTGCCATATGGAAGAACAATAACTAAAGTGCGGAATAATAAATGATTTATACAGGCACAGCTTTGTTGAGCGTGAGAGAATTTTCTTAAATCGACTTAGGACATCTAATTGTTTTCCCACTTTTTTGGCAATCTTTGATATATGATTTGAGAAATATAATGATTTCTCAACCACAATTCCCAATAGTTCCAAACTGTCGACCCTAGGTATTGGTTTTCCATTTATTGCAAATGTCAAATCATCGATTTGAATTTTGTTTGAAATCATCATAGATTTGCATTTATCTGGGTTCAGAATCAAGTTGTTATTGGAAAACCACATACTTGCGATTTTCAGTTCTTGGTTGATAGTTTCTTCTACAACAGCAGGATTTAAGTCACTAGTATATAACTGGTTATCATCAGCGTAATTTGACAGCTTTGCCACTTTTATGAAATAAAATAGATCGTTGAGGAAGACATTAAATAATAGGGGACCCAAGACTGAACCTTGAGGTACACCCCTAATCACCGAGAACCTGTCAGACGCTATATCCTCTATTTTCACTTGCTGAGATCTATCCAGGAGATAACTCTGCAAAATAGTTAAGCTTTCCTTTCCTATGCCATATGCCGATAGTTTTGCCAGCAAAAGATTATGTGGAATAAGATCAAATGCCTTGCTCAAATCCATTGAAACAATTCCCACTGTTTTTTTCTGGTCCAAATCCATTCTCCAATCTTCAATAAGTCGTAATAAGACTGCTTCACAATTGTAATCTTTTCGATAAGCTGACAAAAATGGAGACAAAATTCCAGAAAAGTGTTCAGTAAGCTGGTAATTCAGGCATTTTTCAAAAATTTTGTCGAGTATAACCAGAATGGACACAGGTCTGTATTTCGTTTTATCCAAAACATCATCCTTTTTAAAGATAGGACAAATCTCAGCCAGTTTCCAATCAATAGGTACATAGGCCGAAGTTATTACATCATTTATTAGACATGTCAATGGAAAAGTGATTGTAGTAGCACAGTCTCGAAGAATTCTCGCAGGAATTGTATCATGGCCAGTTGCTTTGTGTGGATCAAGAGATTTCAAAATAGATAAAATCTCAGCAGGATCCACTCTTCTAAACTGAAATTCCTTTACTGCCCAATTTTCCTTAAATATCGCGCTAATGCTGGGATGATTAGAGTTAAGATATTCATCAACCGACATATCCAATGTTTCATTGGGAGACTGTACCTCAGCAAAATATTCAGCAAAGACATTGGCAACAGCTTCCTTCTCTGTAATCATCTCATCACCCACTTTTAAATATATAGCTTCACGCTGATTGACCTTTTTGCAATGCATCAAAGGTTTTATGGTATTCCAGAACTGCTTAGGGTCACCTTTGGCATTGTTAGCTTTGTCTTGAATATAAGTAGAAATTGTCTTTCGCCTCAAACTAGTGGTCAGGTTACGTTGAAATCTATACTTTTCACGATCAGAAGAATGATTAGTTTTTAAAAACCTCTTCTTCAATTTATTGCGAAGTCTGATTGCATCCAGTAGTTCTGGTGACATATACGATACGTGCTCGCGTCTGACTACACTTCGTTTTATGGGTGCATGATCGTCTACAACATCCGACAACAATTTCGTCCAAGCCCAACAGACATCGTCCATATCATCAAATACGCTTGCAACATGGAAAGGAATCCTACCAACATCTTCACAGAATGAATCTGAAACATAGTTTTTAAAACGCCTTTTGATGACAAATCTACGACGATGCCTAGGGCAATGTGCTCTCATAACTGCGTAAACCAATTTGTGATCACTAAGACCCAGATCAAATCCTCCAGATGTAATAAAAAGTCGAGGACTTGTCGTCAAGATCACGTCAATAAGTGATGAAGTGGAAGTAACAACTCTTGTCGGTTCTTTTACCATATTTGACATATTGTACGCTTCCATAAGGTCTAAAAGTGCACGTCCTTGTTTATCATACTTGTCTGGGTTGGATAAATCGCAATTTAGGTCGCCAACAACCACAATGTCGTCGTAGCGATTGCGTATTCGAAGCAGCAAATCTCCAATATCCTGGGTCCAAATAGATTTAGGCAAGTTTGGAGGTTTATATGCAGCAATTACAATAATCTTTTTAGTCGTTCTCCTTTGCTGCATACTAAAGGTTAAAGATTCAATATGCTTGCATTCAAATTCACATAACCTATTAATAATAAGTTCCCTTCTAACATAAATTACAAGTCCTCCTCCGTACCGGTTACGATCTTTACGCAACATCCTAAAGCCCTTGATATAAAATTGGCTATCAGGAAAAGCATCGTCAATCTTTGTTTCACCAAGCACGATAATATCAAATAAATTTTCCTGAATGAAAAATTTCACTTCAGTAAATTTGAACCCAGCGATACTATTTATGTTAAGATGTGCAATTCGAATATTTTTACTATGTTTTTGTAGTTTTACCGATAATTCTTCCGCAATTGTTGATGGTTCACTAATTTCTTCGTTATATGCACTTCGATAGCTAGGCTCATTAACAGATTCATCAAAAAATGAATCCGAAAAATTAGGTAAAGCACATGAATAGCAAGTCCATTGACCCGAGCTACTTCTCGTATTCAGTCCTACACATTTGATATGAAAAAGCCGGGTGCATTCACCGCAGTACAGAGCTTTATGGTTTTTTGCCACCGTCCTTGAACATTCTGGGCACTTCGGCTTTTTGGAAGTGGTAGATTTAATAGTGATAGGCCCTGGCTGAGTTTCAATGTCACCACATCGAATGAGAATCAACGAGATAACAGATGGATTAAATGTAGCAGTGCCTTTAGATGAATAAATACATCTTGACTTCAAGAAACGCTTTATCCGATATTCCCTTTGGATAATTCCATGTAAACTTATGCAAATTCGAGGAGGCTCAAGTTTATCGAAGCGAAGCAATTTAAATTCTGTCAAAATATGCTTACACATAGCATAAGATATTTCCAACAGAAATGACATCTCAAACCGAAGTAGTGGTATATATTCATAACTTACACCGTCCATAAACCATTCAGTCTGTTCAGTCGTCTCAGATATACCGTTGACTGGTAACCTGGCCACGAAACTTGAACTAAAATCACGTTGCAAGTCTCACATGTGTTTAAAACTTGTGTTTATCACAAAGCAATAAAAATACCGAAAAGAAAATATTACGGAAATGTAATAAAGCTTATTAGCAATAAATAAAATTTTTTCAAGATAAAACAAGCCAAGTTTAATAAACATATATGCCGTAATAACTTTCTGTTATTGTTATGCTGCTTTTTTGCCCGCATTTCAATTTTCTTCATAAAATGATATTGAATAATTAATAATCGTATTGTTAACAATAATATTAATGAGGTGTCAGAGGTAACATTGACTAGGCCGCAAGTCGTAACATGCACTGCAAGGTCTCATTAATTTGGGATTTTTGCTGCCTGGCAAACACAACAGTTTTGTCGATATTCCAAGCTTAGAATTGAACCACACATATCATGTGTGCGTGTGACAGAGCCGCCAACGAAAATAGCACGTCCGAACGAGAATGACGTGAAACTACTAAAGAATTTTTGGCAATTAAAATGCAGAAAGGTTATGATTGCTTTCAACGATTATTATTTAATGTTGTTACGAAGTTAGCCTACTGGCTGAAATTGCTTCATTGTGTTTTAGAGGAATAAAGAGAACATTCAGTTTATTGCAACGTCAATGTTGTGTGGGATTTTTTTTGTATGCCAAAATGCTAATTATTGCCTTTTCCAAAAGCCACAGCCAGCCGCTATGTTTGGTTTTTGTACTATGTTGCCATTTCCGTGACAACTGTTACTAGCTGCTCGCTAATCCTTAGTTCGAGAGGAAAGATATCTAAGAAGAGATTAACATATCAAATGTATAATGCTTGTTTAAATAATTCATGATTATGCATGAAATCTCAATCTAAACAATTCGTTAGATTTCACTCAATATTTTTGATTTTCTTGCGCAATCAACGCCCGCTCGCAAAAAAACAGTCAGTTTCATCAACTTAATGACTTGTTTCTCTGAAAAATATGTCCCATTATCCAATGTATCCAGCAGCTGTTGTAAAACGCCATTTAAAGCCATTGTTGGCAGAGGTCAAAACGGACGCTAATAAATTGGTTATCTTAATTTTTCAAAGTGAAAGCTTAACTTCAGGTTTCTGGCTGTTGCTTCCGCCAAGTAATGTTGTGCTTTCGTTGGCAAGCAACACTTCACTGTTGAAGACTGGGTTGTAATTTGATTGACTCCTGCAGAATGTCGGTAACTTCATTTGTCTCGGTATCGTTTACTTATTATTGAAGCTGATTGCAAAAAAAGTCGCTAAAATAAGGCATCGAAAAGCATGGACCCAACTATCCCATGTCATCATGATGCAACTTGTATTAATACGGAAATAGGGGAAAAAGTCAATATAAATATTATACTGTTATGAAATGAGCTTCTGTTTATATGAATAAGAAAGGCATTCACACAAATTACAAAGTGAGGCTAATATAAAATAGAATATATATGTGTGTGTATATATATATATATATATATATATATATACATGTATTCTATTTTATTTTAGCTATAATATTAGTATACATTGCTATATTATTATATTTTATATTATATAATATGAAAGATATATTATATGTATGTATGTATGTATGTATGTATGTATGTATGTATGTATGTATGTATATACGTACATTATAAACAGCAAATTCATTAAAATAAGGTTTTTTTCATTTTTGCCTCTCACTTTTGATATGTGGTGATAGTTATTCGGAATGGTTGGTCCCATATAAATATTATTAAAGCTATAATCGTTCATTTAAAATGTTCTTTTAACTAATTTAAAGACATGAAAATCTTATCTCTTGAAAAGATACTTCTACTGTAAAATTGTCCAAGCACCTGCGCTGCTTTCGCGTCCACAAACTGTTTTTGCAGTACGACTTTGTAAACGTTTAATGTTTTCGAATCAACGTTATTGCAATAGTATTGAACTGTATTGCAAAAATAGGGGGAAAATGGACCAATACAAAAATCTGACACGTAAACTGTGATGCTGGATATTAGCAAATTGTAACTAGTTGATATAAAGACTGTTTGTACTGTATGGTTTGACTTAATACAACAATAACACCTGTAAATCTGCACTGGCAGAAGTCATACAAGCCTTACTTCTCTTCAAATAAAAAGAAAGTACTTTGTGTCGTGTTTGTTTTGAGATGTTTGCAACCGCCAAAGTGATTTTCAGAAACACAAAAAGATCAAAAGATTTTCAAAACTCTCCAGCTCCGTCTAATGTTGTCTTTGCTTCATTGATTCTTTTTTCTCTATTTATTATTCATTTTTTGTTCTTCTTTCATCCAGTCTGTCTTTCATCAATTTATCCTTTCATTCATTTATTCATTTTTTGTTCCATTATTTCAATTTTTTTGTTTGTGGGTTTATTTGGTTATGTTTGCTTCTTTCCAGTGGTCTTCCAGGATTTTATCGTAATATTTTCTTAAGTGTTCATATGAAGCATAAGAACACTAATCTTGCTTATACTGCAAAGCTGACTACACACCGAACGGGAACAACAAGAAAAACCTGATTGACGTGAATGAACATACACGAGTGTTCAAACCTTGCAGTGGCGCACCAACAAGAGGGGGGGGACTCCGGTGGCTTAAACCCTCCCTTAGCAACCACAAAACTTATTTCTACTTGCGTCAACGGAAAAAAAAAGAAAACAAAACGCACAAAAAAAAAATAAACTAAATAACGTGACCTAAAATAACAGCGAGCAGCATAGAGGGTACGGTACCTCGGACAGATCACCGTGAAATGCTACAATTTCTGCGTCACTTTACTAGTGTCTCGTGTACAAGAACTATCAGTTCATAATGCCGGAAATGGCCTTGTCGAGACTTTAAAATATAAAATATTCCTGGGGGATAGTGCCTCAAGAGCCCCACGAGCGGAGGCTCATTTGACATTCTAACCCCTTCTTACAAAAATTTCGGGTGCGCCGTTGAAGCCATGTAATTTTTGTTTGGCTTGTTTGCGTCCAGTGTGAATCTAGTTTGAAGCCGTTCTTGTGTCTTGTCTTTCTGCAGGCTACGCATTGTGTTTGACGAAAAATGCTATTTTCTCCTCGAGCATTTTCGTAAATACTTACTAAGAAAAAATTTTTACCCAACGCTGTATGATTCTGATTTCTCGTCTACTTCGTTTAGGACACAAACGAGAATGATTCAGCGCCAAAAACCTTTTTTGTCAAAATCCATGCGCCATGGGAAGTTGTCACCCGTATGGCTGAAGAAATGTTTCTGCGAATGCCTGTCCAAGAATCTGATATTTCGATAAAAAGCACGCTAGAAGACCTTTTTGGGGAACAGTGTGTTAGAGGCTTTCGTCAAAGAAACCCGATGGAAGTGGACAAAAATATAATACCAGATGACAAGCTCTATTTTACAGCGTATTTTTCCAGGAAAAACGAAGAACATTTCCTGGGGGTTGAAGATAAGGAAACGTTCTTCAGTCGTACGGATAGAATCCGCATGGTTGAAAGAATCATGGGTCAGACACCCTTTAATGTGGAAGATGAAGAGGATATTGGGTTGCGGAAACTAGTTTATCACGGCGTGTTTACCGCAGCCTACCCATTGCACGATGGGCCATGTGAAATCCCCGAAGGTCGACTGCCAACCAACAGTCGACAGAAACTTAGAATGGAGTGGGCGGCGTTCAGGAAGTGGTACAAATTCCAGCCATTAGATGCCATTAAAGATTATCTTGGTACATCCATTGGCCTTTACTTTGCTTGGCTTGGCTTCTACTGTACAATGCTTGCTCCTGTGGCTATTCTGGGTATCATCGTCTTTTTGTATGGCATCGGTGATTCAACGAGCTACAAGCCAGCTGAAGATGTCTGCGACAGTAATCAGGAGACGTATGTCATGTGTCCATTGTGTGATAAGCAGTGCTGGTATTGGTACTTAAAAGATTCTTGCACTTATATGAAAGTGGCGCATTGGTTTGACAACGACCTGTCGATGGCATTTGCTGTGATCATGTCGATTTGGTCCACGATGTTCCTGGAATTCTGGAAGAGAAAGCAAGCAGTCCTTGCCTATACTTGGCACACTTCCGATTTCGAAGAAGTAGAGGAACAAGTTCGTCCAGAATATGCCGCCGTGGTGACGACATTAAGAGAGAATCCTGCAACTGGACGTATGGAACCTTTCACCCCGAGGATGACATTGTATCGGAAGTACGCTGGAGTCTTTAGCATCATAACCTTCATGATAACTCTTGTCCTTTTTGCAGTTATTGGTGTGGTTGTGTATCGTGCAGCTGTCTTTGCTGCTGCGGCATCAAGCAGTGATAATGAAGTGAGAAAGAATGCCAAAGTTATAACCTCAATGACTGCAGCTATAATTAACTTGATAGCGATCAACCTTTTGAAGTTCCTCTATCGACGTGTTGCTGTTTGGCTAACCAACTGGGAGAATCCGCGTACCCAGACAAACTGGGAAGATAGTTTTACAGTGAAGATGTATGTTTACCAGTTTGTGAACATGTATTCCTCCCTGTTCTACATTGCTTTCTTTAAAATCAATCTGTTCGTTGGAACGCCTGGTCACTACCTGCGGTTTCTTGGAAAGAAAGATGGCTTCCGACTAGATGGCTGTGGGGCCCAAGGTTGCCTAGTTGAGCTGTGTATTCAATTGGTCATTATCATGGTGGGACAACAGATCATTAGCAATGTTACAGAGGTGATGATACCGTAAGTATATTTATGAAATGGCAACACGGGATTCTAAATTGGTTTATAAATAAACACGTGTCCTACGCACGCTCAGATTGGACGAGCCTTGTTTTCTCTCAGAGTACAGACACGCTGACGTCATTGTCATTTTGTATTAGAATACGGAGACATGCATGACGTCACGAAAATATAAAAAGCCTTGGTTATTTTATAAAACAAATAGAAAATAGCTGTCGTGTCTTTGTATTGTGATAGAAACATTCATGAGGCCATTCCAACCGAACAGAACATGAAAACACTCGGCTATGCCTCATATTTCTACCACACATTTTTCCGGTTGAAATGACGTCATTCATGTTTCTATCACCGCGCAGAGAGACTCAGGCAACTTTCTGTTTGTTAACTCACGCATTTCTCAAACGTGCTTGCCCTACAAGCTCTAAGTTTAGAGCTTGAGGAGCATGCGCATTTGTGAATTGCGCACGCAAAGCTACTACCTTCTGCATATTGCGCACCCAAAACTTCCACCTGTTCAATATTGCCACCCATCTCTTGTCAAACAAGCATTTTCTGAAGAACATCATTTGTATATAGTTTCTTTTTGTACCTTTTGCTGTCAATGTGAAAAAGGGAAGCAGTTTTAAACGCTTATAATACAATATGATCGATCCCCCTGTTCAAAACTTGACTACGGGGTTGGTTAGTTTTACAATCCTCAATTTTTAACACGATAACTATTTATAGCTATTTTGGATCGAATAGGATGGTGCAGTCGCAATTTCGATCTCACTATAAATGCTGGGCTATTCGCAACTCAATGCAATCATACAAAGCATAGGATGTACCTTGCTGGAGAGCAAATTTTGCATACTTTAAGAACGCTGACGATTATCCAACTTGAAGTTTTGCAGAAATTGCCGACAGAAGGCTCTTAGTAAAATTACTTTCTGGTGAATCATGTACATATCCAACATACATAAAATGTTTTATGTATGAGTTTGCAGGGCCAATCTTCATCAGTCAGCTGTCAGTATCTATTTCAGAATCATCCTCAGGGTATTATGAAATGATAACTTCACAATTAATCTACACTGCCGAAGTCAACTGAAAAATGTTGACTCGAGCGGGATTTGAACTCGCACCTTCGGGATACCGGTCCGCCGCTCTACCTGTTGAGCTATCGAGTCCACAGGGATTTGGAGGCGAGTTTTATCCAATTTAAGTGCACGAGATATTCTCGCGACAACTTAACGCTATCCATGAGGATGGATGTGCAATGTTTCAATTCTATTTCAGAATCATGCGAGTTCAAGTGCGAGTTCAAAACCCGAAGGTGCGAGTTCAAATCCCGCTCGAGTCGACATTTTTCAGTTGACTTCGGCAGTGTAGGTTAATTGTGAAGTTATCATTTCAGTTGTCAGTATAGTTTGCGTATTTCACAACCGGACCTGTTCGGTTCTTAAAATATATGATTCTGGCACTCCCAAATTTCCTTCTTGAAAAAAAATTCCATTTTATGAGGTCGAGGGTAGATGCCAAATATTCGTTGAATAGACCGATCTTTATCAGCTTTGCAAACTCGAGACGAAGATTGGAGTTCGTGTATTTGATAATATTTTGTAGTGCTTATCGAACAAGTACACCTAAATGATCATACTCCACATAGAGCTGTAGCTAAGCTTCGTTGATTCGTTCAAACAAAAATGTATTTAAATCAATGTTCTTTCACCAATTTAAAAATGTAGATTGCAAAGTCACTCTGGTTTGACTTTACTTCATGAATTACTCAGTTTTGGAAGACATAATTGCCAGTCTGTATGGGAAAAGGCCATATTTCTCCATACTGATTGACACTTTACAATCTCATTCTTGACTTTACTTACCTCTATAGGTACTTGACTAAACTTTGGAATGAAAGGAAACAGGAAAAGAAAAGTCTGACAAATCTTCCACAGTGGGAGCAAGATCACTACTTATCAGCAACCGAGGGAACAATGTTCTGGGAGTACCTTGAAGTTGGTATGTGCTACTGGATACAGAAAAGCTGCAAAGAACATGCTTTTGCATACTTGTCCCTCGTTATCATCTCAGAGAATTTTTTTTACTCCATGCACAATCATTGTAACGTTCACAGTTTTGCTTAACCTTTCAACCCTCAGGCTACGAATCGGGTCGTATATGAACCTACGTTTGTTTTTCGGGTTTTCAACCGTACCTAATCTACAAATAAAGCGTCCAAGCTCATGTTCAAAGTTTTTAGTTATAACATTGTTTAAAAAACAATCAAGCTGGCGAGCAAAAGGAGCCAACGTCTCTACTTCTACCCCTTACCCATCAAGAGGACAGCAAGTTCTCGGAAGCAGTCTCTGCAGATCACACCCACACCGAGCTTTTTTTTTATGATGTGTTTGTGGTAGCTTGGTAATTATGTTCTTAATACGCACGCTCTCAAGCTGTTCTCTCAGAAAAACTTTCTGAGTCCCTGACGGCTAAGATTCACCTCGCCTAAGATTCAAGTTAGGATTAGAATTAGGGTTAGGATTCGGATCAGGATTAGCTCTAACTCTAATCCTAACCGCAATGTTAACCTGAATCTTAAGGGAGAGGACATGTTGAATTATAATATAACGCGAGCGCGAATAGTTCTCAGGCTCTCACGGTAAGTGTCCGCCATCTTGAAGTGGGCGTAAAAAAATAATCGCCTACATTAATCCACCCGCACGTGGGCTTCAAGAATTAGGGTGGGTTACTTTTTGATATGTACTCTCAAAATAGTCCCGCTGCCTTTCATGTGGGACATCCTTCCACGGGACTCTATGCAGATGTCACGCATAATCCCATACTTCGACATCTCTAAAATAAATGGTCATTTAAGGGTTAATGCCTCCAGAAAAGAACAAATGACTAGACAAAGCAAGAAATCCAGTGAGTGATATAAAAATGGGATGCTGAGTAGGCAGTAAAAAACAGTACAAAAAGTTGAAAGATTGGCAGACTGCCGAATTTACGACAAGGAATTAATTAATCCTTTATCATAAATTCGGCAGTCTACCGACCTTTTAACTTTTTTAGACAAAGCAAACGTAGGTGAATAAACCCAACATATTAACTTTGTTATCTTTCACACTGTTGATATTATGGGAAACCCAATGTATTAAGAGAGACTTTTTGTCTATTGTGATCGCTACTATGTTTACGTAAATGTGAAGAGTTTTTCGGTTGAGCGTTCCAACTAAATAAACATTGAAAATTAGATCGTGGTATGGACTAATTCATTTCTCCCAGTTCCTGCTACACAAAACCAAAGAAAACGCCTATTTTTTTCTCTTTTTTATTGCTATTTGTTTTTCTTTGTCATTTTCTTTTATTCTTTTTAGTAAAGCATCAAGCTGTTTTTGAGTCTTGTGGCACTATAATAATTCAATCATGACATAGACTGTTTCTATCGTGACTTAGAATGTATTAAGAGATTCTGGGACTTGTTCATGCAATTTAGTGATCATACTACTGGTCAAGATGTCGCCCTGTAAATTGTGTAATCGGCGGAATCCTTGTATTACTGTAGTCTGAGTGTGATCACAGTTTGTCCTGATGACCAACGCGATTTATCAGTTCACCTTTTTCTTTTTATTACAGTCCTACAACTTGGCTTTGTGATGATGTTTGTTGCAGCATTTCCGTTGGCCCCACTATTTGCATTGGTCAACGGTGTAGCCGAAATTCGAGTCGATGCAATTAACTTCATTCGAGATCAACGTCGACCAAGTCCGCGAATGGCTGAGGATATAGGCGCTTGGTTTCCGATCCTCGATGCCCTCTCTCAATTTTCAGTTCTTGTTAATGCATTTGTGATTGCGTTTACCTCGGATTTCATTGCAAAGCTTGTGTACGAGATATCGTACAGTCCAGATGGCACTTTGAAAGGCTACCTCAACAATAGCCTTTCTTACTACAACACAAGCAAGTGGCTTAGCTTCTCAAGACCACGTGAACGATTCAACCGGGAAAATATTACAGAACCTCAATTTTGCCGGTGAGTTGAGAAATAACTTCTTCTGACGCATGCAATGTCATTTTCATTAATAATTTACAAGGCCAAATTCTAAGCCGCTTTCACACAAACATGCAAACGACAGGCCATTGACGATCTAAAGCTTCTGTTACACGAAGCAACAACTTGTGTTTAACGAGTTCAATGTTATGAACTTGTGTCAGCGTTTGTTGCGGAAAAGGCTTCGCCAAGAATTTAACATTAACAAGATTAAACTTTAAGACCTCTCGCTAAACCTTTCTCGAAATGTTTCGCAACACGTTGAGCAGTCAGTCAGTCAGATCAAAGAACAGGTACACATGGTCTGTAAACATGTAGGACAACGAAGAAGTTTACGCGAACAACGAATTTCCCGACAACATCATTGACATTGACGTCATGGAAGAAAGTATTACTCGTCTAGATGACTAAAAAAAGACAATCGTCTTCTAAGTCAAGAAGTATGAAGAAGCTAGAGCACGCTTTCTTCTGTTATGAAATTCAGTCATAACATTCATGGCTCAAACATCAAGCGAGCTTTACCACGACTGGAAAAACAAAGGCTTTTCGATACAAGTTTCGGTGACCTTGTTAAGACGATGCAATGCTTTGTTAAAACTTTCTCGCAAAGTGTTGCGAGATAGGTTTCATGTATCATTGCATCGTGTTAGGCGACATCGTCTTAAGGCAATAGCTCATTTGTTGCCTATTTTCATTAGTCGAGATGATATCTTCAGATTCTGACCAGTCAGATTTCCTTATTGAACCTGAGCAGAGCCATTCAGCAACAACTTCAAAATCCCCTTGAACTTCTTTGAGGCAATTTATTTAGTTTTTTTTTTATTCTTTGCAGGTACATTGGATATCGTGAAGTATCAGGGGATGAACCTTACACCAAACAACACTGGCAAGTCATGACTGCCCGATTTGCATTCATCTTTGTATTCCAGTTTGGAATGACTATTATCAAGCGTTTCGTTGCATGGGCAATTCCTGATATGCCAAAGAGTTTGGCCTTGAAGAAAAAACGAGAGGATATGATTGCAAATACGAAGCTCAAACCACCAACCTCCGAAGGAGGTGCGTGAAGTACCAGGCCGCTACCTGGAAAAACCTATCTTTAAGCAACCAAACATATGCAAGTAATCGAACATGCTGCGCTACCAACATTCGTGCAATCTCAGTTGTCCGTAACGATTAGACCGCACGTTTTTTGTAATTGTGTATTTGCACAAATATTCTTTCGAAACAAGTAACATGTAATGCAACACGTAATACCACTAGAATCCGTGATTAATTACAAATATACAATGTAGAACTATCATATGAAGTGCTGTGGAAAAAATTTAAACGTTTTCTGAGCTGGGGAAAATATGATTAAACAGGTGAATATGACCTGCAAGTTCCTCCATGTAAATCCTCCTACTAGCCAGGCTTGGATAGATAATTTTCTGCTGCAAGAAGACCCAAAGCATGATATCTAGTAAAAAATGATGCACACTAGCCGAGCACTGACAAACTAGACCTAACGCAGGCGACGAACTAGTTCATTGATCGGAACGAATTTGGCCAATACTTTTTAGCAATGTATCAGATATTTATGCGAATAGTTTTTGTAATATTTTGAGCGATATTTCATTCCGTTAATATGATGTGAGTTTTTGAGTTCTGAGCGATTAAAAAAAGTTTAGAAACGTCTTCAGCCGTTTCAGAGGTGTTGAATTTGAAAAAATTTTCAGTGCGAGTATGTCCTGAGGACAATTTTTAGCCCCACCCACTTAAAATTTCGTTTCGCGGTCCCTGTGTTCTACATCAACATAAAAAAACGCGAAGTACCGGTCCACTATGATGACCAAGATCTATCTATATGACATCAACACTAGCGTATTTACTGCTGATTGTTGATTCATGTTAGATTCACGCGCTTTTTACTACTTATTCAGACTGTCCAACCATCCCGATTTCGAAGGGATTATCCCAATTTTGTTTGAAAATCCCTGCCGAAAATTAGACTGGTCGCCTTTTAATAAGTCAGTAATACCCGATTTGTTGAGCATCGTCTAGATGAATATGTCTCAGTCTAAGGAATTACGATACTTTGTCTTTCACTACAATAGCAATTTTAGAAAAAAAAGAAAAAAAGTGCAAAATGACGATCACTTTACAGATCGTTTTTGACCGAAATTATCGTCTGAGAGAGCTAGAAATAGTGTTTCAAGACATCAAGATTTCAAAATTTTCTCGAGAAGCATGCCCCCAGAATTCCCTGGTAAAATCCCGATTTAGCGAAGTCCTTAGATTGGACAGTCTACTTATCAGAAGGGGTCTTCCCTCTTGAATTGGTCACAAAAACTAACCCAGACATAGTTGGGGGAGCGGGGTGCAATTAATTGGCCTTTCAGCTGTGTGTGGTCGGTTGTTGGATCATCGTGGTCGGGCGATACCCTACACGAAGGAAAATCTTGGATGGACCACTGGACATCAAGTATTGTCGTGAAACTAACCCTGTCGATTGGCTTGTCACCAACAAAGATGTTAGGTAAACGTTAAATTTTGTGCAAGATTTTTTTTTTTTTTTTTTTTATCGAGGTATCAAAGCACGTCTATCATACTATGTTGATCTGCTGCAATTATTTACTGTCCTGAAATTATTCACAAATTCTTAAAAAGCACATACGATAATTTGTGTCGCAGGAAAGTTTGTTTACTTCACCGCACGCATCAAGGCCTTATGGAAGAAATTAGGATGTACCAGATCTGGATACCAGAATTTGGTAATCTCGCTATTCTCATTCATAATTTTCCTTTATGTTTTCCTCAAAATTATCAATGGGTATCAGAAATCATGCTTAGACACACGCACGTGTGTATGATAATTGATATGCTGCCTGAAAAACTTTCTACTTTCGCTCGACTATAGTTAAGGTCGTTCAACATGGCTGGCCAAACTTGTCAAGCATGTTTAATTTTACGAAGTTAAATGACGTTGAAGAGAATGCTGACAGCGTTTGAATATGGCCAGTATATCGACATTCAAAATTCAGCGACAAGGTGCCGAGTGCAGTAGGAGGGAATTGTCCCTGGGCGTTAAAGGTGCCATATTTTGATGTCATGAAAAGTAAAATTTGTACATGACCTAAATATTGTTGTTACATTGCAACAACTGGTAAGTATATAAACGCTTAATGAATCATGTAGGGCTCGTACAAAGTATTTATGTTATTTTTCAGGTTACTGTTGGGCAGTGGGTCGCCACAAGTTAAGTTTGACCCTGGTCAAGGAATATTTAGTCAACCAGAAGTATAACTTTTCGATTTTCGGACGTCATGTTTCCTAGCATAGCTACAGTATCCCTACCGGGTTTGGAAGGTTGGCTTACCAAAGTCCTCGGAGACACACGTAGTCAATTTGACCTCCATGGTTGGAAAGCAGACTGTCCAACCTGAGGACCTCGCCAAATTTGGGATGTTACTAGGGGAGGTATCTGAGGGCATGCTCCCCATGGAAATTTTGAAATCTTGATGTCTTGAAACACTATTTCTACCTATACCAGGTGACAATTTCTATCAAACATTTTCGGTCAATTGACTGTCATTTTGCGCTTGTTTTTAACAGAAAGTGCTTCTGCAATGAAAGACTAAGTATGGTAATTCCTCAGACTGAGCCATATTCATCGAAACGAAGTTGGGGAAATCGGATATTACTGACTTATCAACAGGCAACCAGTCTAATTTATGTCCTGTGCATTTTCCTTCACCCGTTTACCACTGGCGCCATTTTTAACCGAGTCTCCGAAGGATATCTGCACCATTTGAACTTAAAGAAAATGTCTTCCTAGGTTTCTTGTTTCTTGAAGTAGATGTCAAAATGGGAAGGGGACATCACGTGGTAAGGAAGGTCCATCAAGTGACAAATTAGAAATAACGTAGTCGTGGAAAAGGGTTTTGCGAGCTGACTTCAGACATACATTTCATCATAAGTCAACATCGTAGGAATGAACACATCGGCGGACTTCATGGACTTCTATGCACATCTTTTTAAATCAACCGCGCTCACTGAAGAGGCGTCATGTGAGTAAAGACATAGAGCAACACCGAAGTCCGAAGGGATCCGAACGACACGAACATCCCTAAACAGTAAACTTTGACAAGATCATCCGCCTTATCAGCGTAAGGCGTCATATAAACTAATGAGAACGGGCTATTAAGCGACATACTACATATAAGGACGATAATACGAAGACAAACGATGCATACATATACACAGAAGTTGACAGATTTCAAACGATGACTACCACATATCCAAAACCAAAAACTACTGAACACTGAACATAATTAAAAAATCTAAAGAGATAATCTAAGTACAGTTGACAAAATAGCATGAAACGAACACAGAAACAAAATTACAAACGCATCACACAACACTGACTGACCTCAACTACGGTTTACGATTGTCATGCCGCTGATACATGTTTGCTGGCTCACATGAAACTCGGTCATGCAGAATGAGAGAAAATTTCAATTTAGAAGTGGAAAAGAGGAACTAAATGTTGTAATTTTTGAGGTAGCTGATCGATGAGGTTTTGATTCTAATCAATTTTTGTCTTGTTTTATTTGTTATAAGTTTTACTGAATTTCAAGTGATAGGTTACTTCAGCAAATCACTACATAAATAACTTACAAATGTCAAATTGCATTTGATGTATGAACCAGGAGAACTACAATACTGGATACTGTGGTTCCTGTTATAAGATCTTGTCTGATAGGTTTGCTGGGTCATCAAGGGTGTGGAGCCTATGAAAACCCTATATCAGGATCACATTAAAGGATAGCAACATGGATGCTCACACACCTTGTCCCCCTTCATGATCTGTTCACCAACATATTTGTTTGCAAACTTAGGAGGCCACTGATTCCTGACCAAGCTTGCATTATAGGTTGTTGATCCACAGTATGGCCTTTTTACATGGCCTAGTGCAGCAATATTGGCCCAATATGTCTGGCATGAAAGAAGAGCCATTAAAAGCAAAGAAGTAATTGAGGTATCATTCTATGTTAAACAGTTGCAATTATTTAGTAATCTAAAATTATTTGTTCACAAATTCTTGGACAGCACATACCATAATTTATGTCCCAGTTAAGGTTTGTATGTTTAACTGCATTTATCAGGGACTTTTGGCAAAATTTGCAATGTACCAGATCTGAATACCAGTGAAGTATATGGTAAATCTCGCTATTTAGTAGTATTCAGATATTCATAAAACCCCAACAGATGCATACTGAATAATGCTGGGATTCTTTCAAGCTGCCAATATTATAGTCTTAGTATAAAAAATGTTAATTTGAATGTGTCTACAGTATAAGCATTTTGTGTATTTTAGTATGAGCATTTTGGGTATTTGTAAGCTTACTGTACCTCTCATAGCTAAGTACATGGAAAATCTTGTATGTTTCTTTCTTTTACCCCTTGCTTGCCTTCCCCAGAGAGAAATCTTGCAAACACAGATATTTGGCATTCAGTATCTGGTATCCACAAATCTGCTACCAGTTCTCTGTGTTCAATCTGATGCCTGTAAAAGTTGTATTTGGTATATCCCAAATGGTTGCCTTAGACAGAGCACAATCTGTCCAGCAGAATGGAGTATTTTGTTTGGAAAAATGTAAGAGTTGTTTTTTAAACTCTGCATGGTTGTGTAACATATAAAATGAATGAGGGTGCAATATGAAGTGATAAACAAGAAGGAAGGTTCCTATATAATCTGTTTGACAGATAAATTATTTAATCTTCTACTGTATGCTGGATTTGGCATTGAATAGTAAATAAACACCTGGAAAACCTTGCTGGAACTTGCAATATCTTGGCAATTTCCAACCCCAAAAATTTAAATACAGTTAGACCACTTAAGTGCTTCAGTGAGGACAACAAACATTGACCATAAACAAAGGATAAAGATAATAGCCCAGCTCAAAATTGTTTTATGAATAGCCATGAAGACAATTTGAAATATATTTAATCCTTCATTTACATTTTCAGCTTGGAAAATCCCTCACAATGAACATTGACCATCACGTTTACAAAAGTTCACTGTAAGATGAGTCCATAATAATTTGGCAAGCAGAAACACTACCCATGCAAACATGATCTAAAGTTTACTGTTTTGAAATTGGCACCATAAGATTGGCAAGGAATTATTGTCTTGGGTCCATTTATGTGAAAATGATTTATTACTACAAATACATCAGTTGAGAACCTGATATGTTTCCAGGGTTAACATTTAAAATAATAGTTAACGTAAAACATGTTTAAATTAATGTGGTTTCATGGGTGGGGGTTCACATAGATGTAACCAATAAAATTCAGAGAAACATGAGATATTGCTAGAACATTTGTGATTTGTCCCATTTGCTGTTTTCATCCTGGTATAAAGTTGGCATTACACCAGTGACCCACTAGCAAATGTTTCAGTCATCAAATTAGCAATCTTTTGTGAAATTTTGCTCTTCAAATTTTTTTCATCAACCAGTTGACATAAAGGGTTGCTGCTTGGAGTGCTGAAATTGCTTCAACAATTTAGTACCCATGACTGTTGTATTGTTTATTCATGTGCCACTCATGTTAGACTGCAGAATGAATAGCTTGTCATACACTGTAGGTTCACTGAATAAATATTAAAAATTACATTTTATACATTTTGTATTTTAAACTTAAATCCTTTGCAGTTTTGGTGTGGGGAATGTTGTTAAGAGGTTGGTTTGCCCTGCAAAAAATCAGGACCAATCATTTTCAATCTTATCACATGGCACTGGACTTATTAACTTCACCTAAATCTATGATGAAACCTGATTGGTTTTAATATAATTAATTTCTTTTTGTTATACTCAGCTTAGTAAAATTTGACCTAGTTTCAGTATTGGCTTATTTGCAGTACAGGTTTGTAGCAATGAATGCCTATAAAGACATGATTGTAACTGAGGGTTTCAACCACAATTTCAAATGAATTTAAACAGGACACTTTGGATAAGAATATTTTCTGGTGTTATTTTTTATCATAGTTTAATTTATTTGCTGGCATGTTTACCAGTATATATATTTTTTCATATTTGGGCTCTCTGTTTCAAATGATTTTTAGAGAAGTAACCCAACATTTAGATTGATGGAAATGTAGTTTTTGTCTGGAATATTTCTTACCATAACTTTACATAAAATATTACTATAAGCTAACTACATTGATGAAAAAAGCCAAAAAAAACCCCAAAAAACAAAACAAACTTTGAGCAGGATTCGGATATGACCTGATGCTGTAAAGCCATCAAAATGATATACAAATTGAGCTTTGTCTGCCAATAATTTGAGTGCTTGTGAAGTGAAAATTAAGTTTGTGTTACTTGGAAGAACTCTTTGAAAAACAGTTTTTCCATCACTTGCCTTGTTTGTGAGGTATTTTGATTTGCCTGAAATGTAAACGATAATCTGTTACATTTTATTGACACAACATTTTTGACTATGTGGAAAATAAATCCTCCCTGAAATTTTGTTCAATAAAATCAGTCAAAACTTTATACAATGGTATATTTCATAACTCATTCTTGAAAATGTTGTTGTCACAATATCTTAGTATCCACACACCTATTTCCTTAAAACAGAACTGTTTATCTTGCAGCCATCATAAAGCAAGGTATTGTATTTTTTCTTCTACAGGATGTACAAACACTGAAAGCAACATGTCTGGTTTGTTGCAAACACAAAAAAAAGAAATAAAAATTGACAATAAACAAAGAACTATATTTTAGGCAGTTGAGAGACCTGGAAACTAAGATACTACCATGATAATACTTTAATAAGGATCTGTTCAGTTTCATGAATTGAACCGCTGTATGCAGTTCCAAGTGATTGTATTGAATAGTATGGGACAACGAGAGATACAAATTATTTCCCTGTTAGTCAAAATGCTGTATCAACAAAACGTTGCCAAAGGTCGTGTCACTTACAGATCAAACGAATTGATCACAAGAATGAGGAAATAAATGAACAGTCTTCCTTAATCACTTCACGTGTTCTTTCAAATAAGGTCAACCTAATTTTCGCTGCATAAACACTTTAAGCTTTGACGACAGACTTTGCCAGACCCATCTCTGTCATTAGTCCATTCTAAAAAATATTAAAAACTTTATCTTTCTTCAACAATTAGATTTGCAAATCTCTTACACTATCACTGAATTAAGGAAATTTGGCATATGTGTGCATTGTAAAGTTGAGAAATGGTATAAACTATAACTTATATTACACTGAAAACGTCGCAATAAAGTCAGTTTTATCAATTACCTTGCTTATTTTGGTAGTCTATTTACATGAGGCTGTTCCGACAGAAACACTTCAGTGTAGAACCAGAAGTTTGAATATACTACTTTAAAATTCCTATTAAATTTTAGGTTAAGTCGCCAAAATTCAACTCCGTAGCTCTAAGCCTTTATACGTGACTGGCAAAAACATCAGGGGGATTATGATTGTCCTTCCAGTTTGAATGTGATTAAAATATTATGGCATTTACACCGAAATTGATATCCAAAACGAAATTTAATGAATACTTATTAACCGACAGCGAGGTGCGTACCAGAAAGTAGTTGCCTGTGGTCTTAGCAATGAACTCTAAAAAGACTGGAACGATAACTCGAGGTGGAATTTTGAAGCCAAAAATGGCGGATATGGAGGTCGCCATGTACGTCAAAAACCCAGTCCTTTTTAAGAACTGGAAACTAGATCATTATGAGGAGTAAAACTATTTGATAGAGTTATACTTTTCTCAGGAAATAACAGTATAAGAAAGGCTTTTGTCTCATACTATTCATAGATATGATTGTCGTTGGAATGTTGAATTATTTGATAAAGAAAGGAAAAGTTCGAGTGAAAAACCTCGCGGAAATTTTTGGTTTTCTTATTTTTCTTTGCTACCCTGAGGGTTTTGACCATATATCGCTAAGATATATCAAGTAATTTTTCAGAACTACCTATTTACCTATTTTTTAGTTAGAGGGGTGCTAATTGTAATAGTTAAAATGAGCAGCAAAGTTGTGAAAAACAACATCTTCGACAACATCCATTGATTTGCTTCCCTCCCAACTCCTTTTTCGTTCGGCAGATCGAAAATTTTCAATCGAATTTGCAAACAAACCTCGAAAACAATCCTGAAAGTTAAAAAAAAGAAGTTTATTTCCTTACAAGTTGAACAGCAAGGAAACATGCTGTTGAGATGTGTCGTCTACGGGTGCAAAAACGAGCAAAGAAAGTGCGAAAACGAGCAAACTAAAGAGAATAAAATGTACAACGCATTTCACAGGTGAGAGCAGTTTATATAAAGGTTCAGAAAAGTTCCGTTGATTCATTTTTCAGCGGAATTGAAAAAAATTAAAAATAAACTCGACTTGGCTCTGCATAAATAAATGATTAAAGAACATTCATTTAGCAAGCAGACGGTTTCGATACTTATCTTGTTAGTCTCTGATCGTTTGGCATTCGCCATCAGAAAGTTTTGAAGCTGTTCACCCGATTAAAGTTAGTTCATTTAAAAGTTCTTTCTGTAAATGTTTCATTTTTACGTGCATGTTACTTTACTTGACAATAAAATAAATTTGCATTCGATTTCCTAAACCTACGCTCTTCGCTCGTTTGGACGTACATGTCCGCCCCCCCAGGGGCTTGTAAATTTGACTTCATCCAGTCATAAGGCCGGGCATAAGGAGTTATCGTTCCAGTCTTTTTATAGGGTTCAATGGGTTTTTATCTGTGCGAAAAAACCGAAGTCAAATACTTTTGAGTACGGAACAAGCAAATGAGGTTAATAAGGAGTTTATTATATGGCTTTTGGCTGGTTTTCTTTCCCATTTTTAGCTAAGCTTTTGTCGTCGGGTGTTTACCTTACCTCGTAACTTGTTTTGCCTCTTGTTTCGACGTGTTAAACATTCATTTATCGTACTTTACCAGCAACACTAGTGTTCCAGCGCATTTTTTTATTCGTAATTTTTCAGTGTGACTACCAAATTCTCCTTAAATTTCATTAAAATCAGCTCCAAGATTTTCCCGCCTAAAACTACCATTCCGGAATAAAAAGCGTATTGACCGGGCTGTCCAATGTCGTAAATTGTCGGACAGTTCAATGACCAATCAGCATGTGTAATTTCAACGCATTCTCATCCCCGGAAAGATGAATTGCGTCTATCTAAGGGAAATTCAGGATAGGATTAGGCATAAACGTACGGGACCAATTTCAACTGGGGGGGGTGGGGGGGTGGGGGGGTGAGGCCTGTTGCCCGAATTTTCAAAACGAATTGCAGTAATTATTTAACGCAATACTAAAATGACGTCGATGTGGGTACAATCCTGTAGGTGACAAAAAACTCGCTGGATTTTGGTCACTTAATTTTCGCAGTAAAGACGAAAAAAGAAATTTTTTTCTGAAATAGGGCCTCTGCCCGAAAAAAATTAACGATACCTGGAATCTGTGGGGGGCTGCTACTCAGCTGGCTCGTACACCTACGGGATTAGGGTCAGGGTTAAATCACCCCCCGGTGACGTCTCACCCAGTTTAAATGTTCTATAAAAATTTGCCCCACAGTGCACCCCCGACAAGCCACTCTTACAAGTTCCGCAACTACATCACTTAAACAACCCATTGCAGATGAGAGTCTTCGTTTCCCTTAAATAAACGATATTCAGCTTTTTGCCATTCATCTTATCAAGGTGTGAGACCGGGCTGGTAATTTTGTGTACGGACCAAGAAGCGAGCTGAGCTATGTAATAGAATTATTACATTCTTATCTTCAGAATTTCACTTTTTCATTTAATGTCTTCATCAGCTTGGAGCAGGTACAGCCTTACCTGGTGTTGTTGCTGCCCTGTGTGGAGCCAGAGTTACTTTGACTGATGGAGAGGATTTCAAGAATTGTCTCGAGAACTGCCGGAAAACCTGTGATGCTAATGGTCTCAGAGATGTCCACGTAACTGGTTTGACATGGGGAGTGTTTTCCGAGACAATCCTGAATTTACCTAAATTTGACATAATTCTGGGTTCAGATTGCTTTTATGATCCAAAAGGTAATATTCTCTTAGTTTCTTCGGGTTCTCAGTGAGAATTTCGTTTTTCAAAGTTAAGTTCTCCATGCTTTACTGAAAACTAATTGAAAATCACATTAATTGTTGAAGTATTTTCAAACCTAATCTTCCCGCTATATTATCACGAATGTTGTTGAAAGCCTTTCCAAACGTCGTCACCTTCTCTAGATTTTGATGACATCCTGGCAACTGTGGCATTTCTGCTCGAGCGAAATCCCAAAGGAAAATTTTGGACTTCATATCAAGAGAGAAGGTGAAGAGAAATTTGTAGGCACTAAATTAATTGACATTATAGGCTTTGGCTGTATTTTCGGCTAGATTGCAGTTTAGCGGGTATAAATGACGCCGTCGCAAAAACGAACACGCCATGAAAATACGGTAGACGAGTTTGGGGTTAAGTATAGCGTTTTACTTAATAAAAGAAATCGCTTTAGCCGACTTTTAGAGTTAGGGTTAGAATGAATATCCATAAAAGTGTTTTAAAAATTATTACCCATGGCAGTCTAACGGTTGTTTCGACGACACAAACTGCGCCATGATAGAATCGTATACGAATTCGGGGTACGGATTTGGGTTTTGGGCGAGTATTAGTATCAATAACAACGCTTTGACGAACGTTTAGGATTAGGGTTAAGTTAAGGGTAGCGCATGGATTAGAATTAATGTTGATAAAATTCTTTTAATAATCGTAATTCATTGTCATTCAGACACTACCGAGTGCTGGTAGTTGTCCCGTATCTTTTGATACAGGTTTTTATTTGGGATCTGGTGGCGCTGGTGTGCAAACTTTTCATTAATACTTGTTAGGATTTAGTCAGTTTACCAATTTACTAATTGTACATGGTCGTGACGCTGAGAGGTCCGATTACGGGAATCCTGCAATTTGATTGGTTCATACATGTAAGCAGTTGGATATTTTTGAAAAACCTCATTTATTTTGGGTAAAAAGTACAGTTTTTCGCAAAATATTAAGCAGGACAAAACAATTACACCTTTCGTTCTCGTTTGAGCGGTGCTTCGCTCTTTGTCGGCTGTGAGTTTGCATTCAACGAAAGCGAAGGATCAGACTGTTAGTATACTGGCTTTTAGTTCACTTTCATTGTCGTTTTTCGTTTTCAGATGTTTCTGTTTATCTTAGCTCGTTTTGCTGTTTCTAAGCAGAGACCAAAAATACAGGCAGTGGCGTAGCTGGGGTTTCAAGGGGCCCGGCCTTACACCTTTACTTCACCAAAATTTCACTTATAAATGCTATAATGTAAAAAAAATATATATATATGAAACTACACAGTTTGTTTATTGACATCATGGAACGAAACATATATTTAAGTTTTTAACGATCTGAATTAGAAAACATGTTTTCGTACTTTCGCATTGGCAAAAGTTCTCAGGATACCATCCCGGTCAACTTCGTCAAAACGGTCTCTTTCCATGCTGAGAAATGCCAAATCTGACAATCGTCCTTGGGCCATTAAGAAATGCTAAATGACATAAAGATTGTGTCTTACCACAACAGAAAGACAAAAAACTGTTTTAGATAGTTTTTGGTATGATTAAATGAAGCAAAGCTCTGAAAAGTTCGAGGCTGCGAGCTCTTTTATTCTTTACAAGTGGAACAGTTTATAATTCATAGGTTGTTCAGAATTACAGGATCATGTAGGCTTCAACATTAACCATTCACACTCTATTTTCAAAAATACACGTATGAGCCATGTTTCAATTCACCTCTTGATAGTCTTGCTGTTGGCTTTGCTAACCAATTTGTTAAAGAGAAGTATGGCAAGGAGTCTGCGGCAGTCAGTAGAATGATCCGTTGCCTCGGAATGTTGGAACCCTTGGGGGCTCCTGGACAGTGGGGGCCCCAGGTTCAATAAACTGCCTGAACCCCCTATATCTACGCCACTGAACACAGGTTCGATATTTTATTAGTACGAACCGAACAAACGACGGCTATAAGTAGTGTATTATATGGCTTTGCTGAAATGAAATTGAAAGCTACCAAGGCACGGCAAAATTCATGACGTTTTACCAGTGTGGTTCTTTTTATTTTGTACAATTAAGAACAGCAAGTTACCACATGGGTTATATTTCTTCTGGCTACTAAATCGTGCATTGTACAGTTGTGACAGACAAATGACTGTTCAGATATGTTGTTTGAAGCTTTATATGGCGACGTTGCGCTTTTTCGTAAGAACTGGAGATTTTAGATTATATAATGTGTAATTCTTATCTGAATTATCGAACAAATACTGAATGAATCCAGTATCAAAGTGTATACCACACTTCTCTGAAAATCCACCATGTAGTTTTCACTCAAAAAGGTAAAACAAACGGCAAACTGAAGCCTGGCGTATACCGTAGTCCCAGTTAATATGGGTGTGGTTAATGTGGATGAAACTGGAAGATCAGGCAGAAAGAACAAATTCAGCTCCTCTCAAACATGAACGAGAGCAGAATCAAAACGGTCTTACACTTCTTCCAGTCAACTATTTTGCCAGACAAATCAGAGGAACACTCAATCAGACACAAGAATCTTGTAAAGTTTAAATGTGACAAGTGCATGCAGGAGGACCAGTAGATTTAGGGACACTGATGCGAACAAGCGTTCATGATAGGGGGCAATCCATTTAGTACGTACGCATGGGAGGGTATGATTGATGCGTACATTAGCGTACAAAGGGGGAGGGGGGGTAGGCCGGTTCTTTCGTACGTACGCAAAACGAATTTTTATTAGGATTTAAAAAATAGCTTGAATTGGACAAGTGTGACAACCGCACTGGTTTGGTGAAGCATCAATCGATTCAACGCGGGTCACGGAACGGTATTAAAGGCACGTTCACTAACTGCAGGATTGACTAACTTGAAGTAATTAGCCGGGACAGCGTCACTGCCGCTGATCGTTCTAACATTATTGGTTAGATTAACATTACTGATGGGGAGGGGGGTCATTCAAAGTGTCTTTGACGCGTACGTATGCAGGGGGTGCTAAAATAGAGTACAATAGCGTACAAAGGGGAAGGGGGTGAAAAATTGCCGAAATTTTGCGTACGTAGTAAATGGATGACCCCTGGTGCTGTCTACCGAATTTCGAATATTTGATGTTCTGTTTCATACCTCATACCGACAGTTCCTATTTATTGTAATAAAATGAAAGCCTGGAGCAATGGGTTTTAAACTAGATGAGGATTATGGAAGGATTGATAGATTAAATAAACATTCAAAATTTGATACGAGATTTAATACGAGATAAAATAAACTGAAGTGTGGGCAAGGCGTCCGAGAATGTGGGAAATTGTTTCATTTCACATGCCCTGCTTTATAAAAAGACCTTGTTCTTGATTTTGAATGTGGAGAGACTCTAAATTTTTATAAAGCCGGATAACTGGGAACGATTGGGGTGTCAAAAAGCAGAAGAGATAAGAAAAACGGTTGTGAACCACTGATCTGGAAGTATGAAGAAATTTTAAGGATTTTTGCCCCCTTTGAAATTGAAGTTTTGACATAAACAAGGTGTGTTTCTAATTTTTAGTGCTGACTGGTCAATCGAGCTGCTGCTAAGAAAGTGGAAACTTGATTGTCAGCGTATTCCATTGGCGTCGTTTGGAACAGACTGTGGAGACTTCGAAGGCGCTGAACTTGTCAAAAACCATACGATACAACTACTTGTAATTACGCGATCAAGGACAAAATTATAGAATAGTAGATCACCAGACGAAAATGATCATACTGTACAAATTTTTACGATCTTTAGCTATACAACCCTCGTCGATTTTGACAATTATACCAAAGGTCAACCACGTGATAATTATTTTTTGGTCTTAACATGTTGGTTTGATCTATATTTTACCAAACTAGTTTTCTGGTATCATTTTGAGTTATGTTACCAAGGGTTAAAACTGTATTTTGAAGATTGATTGGGGAAGCAAAGTTTCATGTTGGTCAACTGCCAATGTTTGTTTGACGAGTACAAGATTCGTTTCAAAACTGATCCAATAAAACTGTCATTCAACATGTCTAAATTCTGATATGAAGGAAGTATTCGTAACTTTACCCAGAAGAATCAGCAGGGTTTCCCTCGGGGTTTTCAAGATGGGAGATCAGGGTTTTCATCAGAAGCCGGCTACCGCCGAAGCTCCGGCGACTGTGAGTTACCGACTACTTTTCCATATTCGTTGCTTTTGTTAATAAATATTTATCACTGAGTTAATTAAATTTGATGCCCAGAATGTTTGAAATTGCTTTATCGAGGGTCTAGGTTTCAGAATTTTCTGGGGGACATACCTCCAGACATCCCTTTGGAAAGGTAGGCTCTCTTGATTGACACAGCCACGTAATTTAGTATGAGCAGACTCCTACTTCAAACCTGGGATCATTTCGTCACGAGTTATTAGGGTAAAGAAAAATGTTACTCGTCGAAATTATATTGTTTTGACAATGTCCCGGTTCAATTCTCGTAAAAACGTTAAAACCAAGTACTTTGTAGAACAGTTGCATTTGCACACTGGTCTTATCAAAGCTCTTCTAACAGGATATGTGTATTGCCAGTTATAAGGTTTACCAAAAATGTTAATCTGAAACTTTATGGGGGGTCAATCTACCCCCGTACCGAAAACCTTGGTCTTACTCTAGGCATACTTTTTCCAATAAATAGAACGATGGAAGACAAATCTGTGGAATTGATCGAATGTTTAACTATTCCCTGGCCGAGTGGATATAGTTCATCACCTGACCTATTCAATTGATTTGTCTGCCTCTGTAGCTAACGCCAGTTGATTTTACTCGTCAAGGAAGATATCTCGGCCGGGAGAAAAGTTAAAAACTATCTCTTTAAATCTAAAAATTTGTAGAATATTTTCTCCCTACCTTAACCACTCAATTATTACTAAATTTGCTTATTACTAATCATCGATATTCTTATTTCAGTCCAACTTAGTTTAACTACTAATATGTACAGCTTCACATATTTATGATCACCAAAACGCTTATTCATTTAATAAAAACAGGCTTTTTTCTTAGTTACTTTCAAGAAACACTTGAACATTTCTGTCACTAATTCAGCGAGTACAGTGAATGGTTGAGGTGGAAACTGCCAAGACAGTGTATTGTTTTTCTAAGTTTGTGATCTTTTAAGGCGTTCTAAATTCGTTTTTCATTAAAACTGAAAAAAATTCTTTAGCATTTAAGTAGCTAGAATAAAGTTCAAAAATCCTAGAGTTGCTCTCGGCTATCGCCTCGAGCAACTCTTATGCTTTTTTCGTGCTCTCCCAACTTCCCACGTGCATCCATTACTAAATGGATCACGCCAAATCTTGAACCATGTCTATTTTAAGAGGTCACAATAAGTCTTAGCAATTCAACACGGTTGGCTTGCGTTACCAAATATGAAACATAAGTGGTACATTTACAAGTAGTCAACGAGAAGTCATCACGTCTTTGGGGTTCCTCCGCCTGACTGCACTTTGTAAACTTTAATTTTGATGGAGGAATTAGTTCTGACCTGAGAATATCCTTCTTGTTCCTACAGTATATACAAGATAAACTACATTATATTACCATACATTAAAAGAGGGTATGCTCGCTGTATGATTAGCTATTTTACTGACAGTTGTCACGGAAAATGTTTGTTCTTCTCAGAGTAAAAAATATGCAGAAAAAAAAACTTACGTCTTCCAGTGGCTCAAGATCATCTACCAGCTGAACACTTGATGTCTGAGCAGAGAGCTGTAAAATCAGAAATATAGTAACTTTAAGGACACTTAACCAGCCCACAATTTCAAGAAGTAATGAATAAGACATAAACCAAAAAACGCCATCTAATCGTCAGCTCGATATTCAAGTCATAAATAAGTCAGAGGTGCGTTAATACATCAAATTTTTTTCAAAGTCATAGTTAAACCAAAAACCAATACCAGCAGACAATTTGAAAAAATATAAAACAAAACATAATCCAAAGATCAGCATCTTGAGAAATCCAAGATATGGATTGAAACAAGACAAGAAATGAGTCTTGTTTCAATCCATAAACAAATAAATAATAAACAAATCAACACAAAGACTGTGTTACATGACATTGTCATTAAAAGTTTTGAAGCAGCTAACCTCTATGCTTCCATGTCCTTTCTGCTGGAGTTGCAAAGCCAAATTAATTGCTCTGTTGATAGCAGCCCCCAACCCATGGATATATATTTCAGTGTAACTAGAGTATAGAACGATGAATCAAAGTTTTACAATGAGGCTTTTTTATCATACAGAGCACATGTTCACATTAGCATCAAGAGTGGGGGGTAGGGCAGTACTTGCTCTGGGGCCTGGGCCAAAAGGGGTGCCCAGGCCCAAAAAGTTGGCTCCCAAAATTTTTAACATGCTTCACTTTGATTTTTTTGGAGGGGTCCACATCCAAAATTTGACCTGGGGCCTGCTTTGGCTCTTGTCAGCATTGCACATTCATGTTTTGATTGATATGCTCATAGTAACTAATATCAGGAAGCCATGTTCTTCTCACTATGACAGTTTATAATATTGATTATCCACCAAATAAATTCAAAAAATTTCCCTAAATTAATGCCAAAGCTGAGACTTGGACTTATTTTTATTCAATGTTAAGAACATTTATACACATATCTCTACTAACAGCAGGAAGCTTCAATGTCTTACTGTGCATTAAATTATCTTTTTGCTTTGCTTCTAAAGGGCATTTTCACTTGCCACTGTTTTTATAAGAAAGCTAAGGGTAATGTCAAGTTACTTGACATCACCCCTAGCTTTCATATAACAACGATTGCAAGTGAAAATGCCCTTACAAGTCAACCAGGTTTTCAGGTTAGTGTTTGAAAAAACAAGTTTTATTTGAAAAATAATGCACCAAGAGATGAATATTAAACGACATGTATATATACACCTTTGTTAACCCTGACACTATGAACTTTAAGTCAATCTTTTATGTGATGTTATATATAAATGTTTCTGTAGTTTAAATGGCTACTGATTACATACATGCATGCCTTACAGTCTCAGTCTAAGCATACTGGTTTTCAAAGTGTCTAGAATGATAATCTGTACTTCATTCCTTGTCAAGTGCTGGCAGATGACAATGACCAATAAAAAAGTGCAACAAAAAGTATAGATGAACTTTTAACAGAAGAGGTTTCTGGTTTCTGGTCAGCAATTTAAAACACAACAGCTAATTTGTTTGACATGGATGAAAACTAAAACCAAAGTGGTACTGGTTTACAAAAGTCTGCAGTACACTTAACATGACTAAAGCCACATTTACACTTAATACTTCATGTGCCAAATCAAATTCTGAATTCTGCAGGCTTAAGTAAAAAATCAGACAGTGATTGACAAAATGCATGCAGAAGATTTTTAGTGAACACGGAGCGCAGCACATTAAAATGAAGTCCAATTTTGAATATCTTCCATGCACACAACCGCTTCGAAATTTCCATAGAAGTTCTACTTTAAACTGTCAGCAGTTGTGTTATTGATGTAAACGAATACAGATTCGCCACACTTCAAAATATCGGACAAACGAATGTAAAGAATGAATATCTTACCCTGAATCCAGCAGCTTTTGTGATCTCTCAAGTTGAGATTTAAAATCCGATCGCTTGTTGACGTAAATGTCATTTTTTTGTTTTGGCGAGGGCCGTTGTGGTGCTCGTTTACGACGGACAACTGCAAAAACATAACAAGACATATCAAAATTAATCGCAGCAGAGCGTTTGAAAGACTACAAGGGGCGATATGTAGACTCGAGAGACATTTGCTAATTTACGAACTGCATGCAATGAAGAAGCTGGGGTAACAAAATTCGGTCAGAAAGTACTAAAACTCATTGAAGCACGATCCCAGCCAGACGACGTCTACATGCACACAAATTGCACGAGGAAAATGCTGGTAAAAGATAAGCACAACTCACATTTCTCATCTGAGTCTTTGGATTTTTCCGCCATTTTGGATTGTCGTTTGGCTTAAAGGCCTGGCCGCTCAGCATGTTTTTCCTTTTCCTTCGTTGATCGAGCTGGAACAAGCAACCTTCTGTAAAGGTGAAAAACAATCCGTTTACATCTAGCACGTAAGTAAAACAAATAGCTTGTGAAGACTTGTTGAACCTGAACTATATGACCTATTTCAATCTTTCAACTGAAGCTTGGCTATATTTGATCAGTATTGAAGAACACCAGCTAAATTAATAATTTACGGTACAGCTCCTAACAGCGTAGGCTAGTGTTGGTGTACTTGAACTCTGTTGCTGGCATTCTAACTTATCTTTTTCTTTCTCTTTATAGATTGTCCAGCCGATTTTTACCAAACACTATGGTAATTTTTACTTAGTGTTTAATATGTAATTTTGAAAAGTGTTAAAAAATTATAATATTTATGCCATCACCATTTATATTGATTTTTTTTTATCGTATTGTCACGAACTCCAGCCCAAAGAGATTCACGAAATAAAGGACTTTCTCCTTACTGCACGAAGAAAGGACGCCAAATGTAAGTAAACCGCGGTTTTATTGAAATTCAACTTTAAGTGCTTAGTAAACCGTGTTGTGTTACGACCAATCCAAAAGGACAAAGTTGCACTTAAGAATTTTATTCTGGCCAACACTATACGATTTTAATCATCAGAGTGAGGTGTCTACTTGGTCAGTTGGTTAAATTCAGACTCTTTCATAAAAAATCCACTTTAATAAGGAACCAAAAGTTCAAAACAGTGTTGGGTAAAATTGCTTATATGTGAAAGAATATATTACCAAACAATCTGACTGAAGCAGTATGATAGGAGTATAGACCACTTGCACTTATTGCCCCATTGGAGGGAAAACACTTATAAACAAAAGAATTTTCATGACTTATTTGATCTGTTGAACATCAAAACTTTGAAGTTGACCTCCAGATGGTTTGTTTAGCATATGAGTGCAAGTGGTCTCTAATTCATTTTTGTAAACCAAGAAATTCACAGTGTGGCTGAATTGTTGAAATGTTTGGTCATGAATGATAGCTTTGTAAATGACATTCAGAACTTTTCAAGGCAGAGTGTCCTCAAACCATGTCAGACTTTATAATTGTAATTTGTCATAAATCATAAGTTGGAATGGATGTTAGTAAGTTTGAAATGAAGTATGTGTCCAGGGATGTAGCCTCACCAGGCAGGACCATTTGGCACAAATTCTAAGTGCCCGACATTTGCATTGATTATATCAATTCCATGTAACACATTGATAGCCCAAACATAATGAAACATACAGTTTCCAGATGGCAGATATTGTAATTTAATCCATCATCAAACAACCCCACTCCCACCCTTGTCCAGACATCATAATGAAAATTAAATCATGGTATTTTTGCCTGGCACTTATTTTTTGCTGGCTACATCCCTGGTGTCGTAGTTCTTATGTGCTATTTCATTACTGTATAATATACCTTCTGCTTTTATTAACCCTATTAAAATGTCTGTCTAAGATAGTGCTTTCAGTAATGTAAATGTGTTTGTTTAGACAAAATCCATGTTTGTTGCTGTTGTTTCCTAATTTATAACCAACATTTTACAGTGTACATTCACATGAAAAGTCAACAGTGTTGAGGGAATTTAAAGTATCGGCAATATCATTAAAACAGTGGCATGTTGAATAAGACAGTCCAAAACATTAATGAAATAACATGAATACATGTATGGCCTACAAAGTGCATGTGGAAGTGTGGTGATATCCATGCAGGCAATTTGTGGATACAGTGAAACCCCATTAATACAGCCATCAACAGGCCATAAGTATCTGGCTGTATTAATGAGGTGGCTGTATTACTGGGATAGGGTCAAATTTCATGGCTAGTCTCTTTCAAGTGACATGACAGTTATATTACAACTGCACTTCTAAACAACTGTTCTTAAACACCCAGAATGGAGACATAATTTAATTGAAACAGAACTACACAGTAAGATAAACATAACTGCATTTTATAAACAGGAACAATCTGCTATACATACTGTCCTTTTCAAAACAAAGGCCCCAAACTCTCCAATATTACATGTTACTTTCATTAATAAATTAATTTTCAACAGGATTTTGGAAAAAAAACAAAAACACTGTGACTTTTGATTGACTTGTTCTGTACAAGTACAATAACTTAATCATCTTGCAATTTAATGGATATTATTGTTTGTCAAGTTTTATTTTTCCTTATCATTTAATGGGGATGGTGTTACATTCCTGACTTTGTAAAGGAGATGGCTGTTTTAGAAGTCAGTGATATGATATGTCACAGACTTTTTAAGTTAAACAAGAAAATTGTTATTGTTTCTCAAGATTTATTTTTGTTAATCACTAATCTTTCCTTTGGAATGCACATTTGGTTTGAGAGGCCATATTAATGAGGTGAATTTATAAAGGAATATATACGTTTGGACTTCACAATGTTGCCATTGGCTGCATTAACAGGGTGGTCACATTAACAGGGTGGTCATGTTAATAGGGTTTTCTTATAAGAAAATGTATGGGCATTTTACCAGGATAAAAAAAAAGTGGCTGTAATAAGGTGGCTGTATGGCAGGGTTCCACTGTATTTGTCAAGCTCAAGCCTCAGAGAAATCATTCTTGACCCCTAAATGGGGATCAAATTCACTACCTTTTGATGACCAAATTTCTTAGGTAGCTCTTTGGATTGTTGTACAGTATATGAAACAGTCAGTAGCTGTAAGTCAATTGTTCTCTGTAAAAGACCCAACCATGATGGGTCCAGTGTTAGTTCAAGAAGTAACCAAAATACTAATAGTAAGCCTGCCTGTAAAGCTTTTTAGACTTTTTAAGTCTGGCTCTTGAAATTTGGGTCATGAGAGACAAGTTCATTAACATTGCTAATTGAAGTTTTTTTTGAAATTAATGCTATGAGGGTGGGAAGTTGGAGGTATTATTAATGATAGATGAATGTTTATCATGCTCATACCTTAGAAAAACGATTTCTGAGCCTTAGACCGGGATCAAATCTGCAACCTCCTGATGACTAGTCAGTGCCTCATGGGGCAGCAAAAGGTTATGTGTTCAACTTCTTCCTGGGGGCTCAGAAATTGTTTTTCTCAGCTATAAGCTTGATGAGTGCCCAGCTATCATCTGTAAAATCTTTATTATTTATTATTCTGGTGAAAGAAAGCTGGAGATGATGTGATGTGCTCACCATACTTCTGTTTGAAATAACACTGAAACAACTTAAAGGGTGGTTCACACATATTTAGTATGTGTAAAATAGTTGATCAGACATCAAACCTTAGACACACACTCAGCCGTTCTATTATCTTACAAAACAATCACTCAAACACATTTATTAAAACTGACAAAATGAAATTTATTTGAAAACCTCAAACTATTCCCTTCTTTTTGAAGTAATTTGCTAAACCACATGTACATTTCTTCAGTGCCCTTAATATAAACCATCAAAATTTTGGAAATAAACTTTTGCTTTATGTCCTCTTGAAGACAGTGTCAATGTCAACTACTTCTTAAAGCATCATTTCTGCACCATGTGGAGTGCGTACTTCTTTGTTTTGCTCAAGAATTATTGAACTTAATTTTTATGAAAATGTTAGTATGCTAAATCAAGAATTCCAGGCAGGTTCCATTGGAAAAGCGTGTTCCAGATATTTTTTTTCTTTGATCACATCTCACACTGCCAGTAGATTGAGAAGTGATTGAGATTAAAAGGTTTTCTTTTGCGTTTTTCTAGCTGTAAAAATCATGAAAGGTAAAGACAAGGTGAAGTTTAAAGTGAGATGCAGTCGTTATTTATACACTCTGGTCATCAAGGACAAAGAAAAGGCTGACAAATTAAAACAATCTTTGCCACCTGGTAAGAGATTCGCTCTTGTTTCAATACTATTTTAATTGCTGACTTACTGTATCGTCCAAAAGCCAAACCTGCTGGCCCCAACTAACTCGAGTAGACTGAAGCTTGTAATAAATGCTAACCCAGAGCGAAGTCCGTACGGGAACGTATTTCCCAGAGGTTTTCGTACAGACCAAGCGACGAGGGAGCGAGGTATGTGCGAAAAAACCGAAGGCAGATACTTTTCAGTACGGAACGAGGTTAATAAGGAGTTTTGAGGAGGCTTTTTGGTTGGTTTTCTTTCGTATTTTTAACTATGTTTTTGTCGTCGGATGTTGCTATTCACCTTACCTCCTAACTTGTTCTTTTTGCTTCTTTTTTCCACCAGTGAAAAATTCATTTACCGTACTTTTATTCAGTTAGCTTTAAACAAAAGCTGCACTAGTGTTCCAGCATATTTTATTATTCGGAATTTTTCAGTATAGGCTACTTAATTCTCTTTGAAAATGATTAAAATCAGTTCGAAGATTTTCCCGCCAAAACTCGTGTCTTGAATAGGAAGTGTAGTGTACCGGTCGGGCCAATATCGTAAAACCTCGGACCGTTTAGCAACCAATCAGCATGTGTAGTTTTGCATACGAACCGAAAAACGAGCTCAGCCATAAAATAAAACTGGGTACAAGGTGCTAATAGTTTTCCATTCTGAAGGCCTGTCTACATGATTTCTGTATCGCATGCTAGTCTTCTTAGTTTCGTATGCAATTCTTTTCTCCTTTTATGAACCGCGAGTGGGTAGAATCCAGGGGCGTTCTTGTAGTTTTATTGAGTGTAGCAGCAGTTGGATTGTGCTCCTGAGTGTAGAGTGTGAAGAATGCAAAGAAATTTTAGGGGTGTATTTCTTTGAGTTTTCCATGTAAAAGAGCCAAAGAAAC
This sequence comes from Heliopora coerulea, assembly GCA_030142905.1. Classification (NCBI taxonomy): domain Eukaryota; kingdom Metazoa; phylum Cnidaria; class Anthozoa; order Scleralcyonacea; family Helioporidae; genus Heliopora; species Heliopora coerulea. The sequence goes on along the minus strand of JASJOG010000007.1, from coordinate 4,750,447 downwards.
GAACCAAGCGAGCATGCGGACGCTCTGTGTTTTCATATGGGACATCGCCCATAAACCAAGACGTACTTAGACGGCTAAATTGTTTCATCCACCTGTGTTCGGCGAAGACACGTTCGTTGACGTGGTTCTTGTGCTTTTCTCCAGATAAGAATTTTGTGTTTTAGATATTTCTGGTTTTTATCCAATTTTTTACATTTTTCTACATTTTTCTACATCTAGGACTTGATGTGAAAGAGCTGAAGAACTGAAGTGTAAAAATAACTCTTGTTGCATAATAAATCTTGGGGAAAAAAGTTGTATTCGTTTTTCTGAGCAAACTTTTGAGTTGGGACATATTTTCTTGTATAAGATCAAAATGGCTGCCCGAGACCCTCGAGGACCTTCAGCAACTGACAGCAAGTTTCGGTGACTATTTTAAGAGATCGTCGTAGAAAGTTTCCCAGTATCGCACACCAACTGTCGTACTGTAACCTATGTTGCTATGGTAGCCGAAAATTCAAAGGCGACTATTTGGCCTTCGAGATTAAATGCATCAATATTACAAAAGCTGCCCGGGGCTTCTCTGGTTATTGGTAATAAAGCATCAGTTATGACAGGAAGCGGTACAAATTGGAGAAATTTCTTACTTTAATTGTACCCTTACTTCTTAGTTCAATTTAGCCAGGTGTTCACGATTATTTTGGAATTGTTTACCATGCAGGATTTTGGTTTCCAAGTTGTCGGAACGTGGAACTTTGAGTCTTTTTTCCAGTAGATTCCGATCATTGGCTTCACTGTATTAAAGATTTCTATCAACTGGCTAACTTATTTGTAACGGAAATTGGAAAATGACACTGACGTCACTCACTTAGATCGTCTTGTGATTCATAACTTCGCGGGATTGAAAGGTTTCCAAGTTGCCAGTCGTGGATCTTTGCTAGAGATTAATAATCGTTATTATATTGTGTAAACCGTCGGAAACAAATGTAATAGAAGACGCGAAAAATGTTAACATCTCCACGTCATACGCCTATTTTGTTATACATTTTCGTACAATCGGCCAAGTATCCAGCCTGCAAGCGGAATTTAAACTTGCCTTGACTCCTGACCTGTTAAAGTTGAAGAAAACGGTTTCTATGACGTCACTAAATTTTTGACAATTGTTTCGTTGTCCGTCGCCTGAACGACATTTTAAAACTAAGTTTTGACATCCTTATCAAATTCTAACCAAGAGGCATAATCTTGGCGTAGTCAGTACGGTTCCATCGCTGCGAATTTCTGGATTGTTTTCGTCCGGTTTTTTTTTTCATATACACGAAATAAGTGCTTTTCACGGAATCGAAATTTTCAGAGATGCTAACATCTAATCCTTTGATGCCTGAAATTCTTTTTCCCTTCTGTTCTCGTTGGTTTTTTGTTCTTGGATTTCCCGATAACATCCGACACTAGGCATTAAGGGGCGGTTAAAGAAAATTCTATCAACGAGTGAAGAACTGTTTCAATGAATTTTTAAAATTGATATGAGAAACAGAACCCTGGTAAAACCAATAAAAATCTCAAGTTTTTTATAGATTCGTCGGCCGAACAATAGTGAAACTTTGTTAACATCACGAACATTAATTTTATCGAAATAGAATTGAAAAGATTTGAAGGTGAACCTCTAAGTTGCGGGTTTTTATCCTTGGCAGACATCTCAATGCTGAAGAGAGATTCCTATGAAAAACGAATGACAAAAACGATGCAAAATAGAAACCATCATTTAATTCATTTTCTGTTGGAACAAGCTAGACAAAAGTCATGCCAGCATGCATTCATACGAAACTATTTGTCGTATTCTGCCTGAACATCCATAAACAAAATTAGGAGCACTTCGAAAAAGTCCGAAAAAAAAAACCCCTCTAAATTTTACAACGTTCTTCTACCAAGAGATCACAAAGCCTTACAGCGAACCACTATGGTAATATGCTATAAATTAATGGATAATTAAAAATTGTCCTAACTACCAGAAAACGGTTACATGTGTTAAATATACGAGGCAGACAGCAATATCAACGGACGAGGTGTACGTCTCCACTCGATCTGGACATAGTTTTCTCGAAATCAACAAGTCCAACGCAGCATCACAAGAAATACTATTAAGTTGACATCTGACGACTCCCATAAGATACTGTTAGAAGTCTGATAACTGGGACATTGATAAGGAATTAATCATTTTCGCCCTTCTCATTCGTCGGTTGCAGGTGTATCCGCGTCCAAACCGCCTTCCATCGACCCTTCTCGACGCCGAGTGCTGCGACTGGGAGGTGTGTCGTAACCACTTCGACCACCACCGCCTCGTGCTCTAAAAAACACGTTTATAAAACAATTCAACCGAACGTCAAAATATGAGACCGTCAATTACAAGAATATGCATCTGATCGCCTACTCCGACCCGTCGTTTGCTAAAATTTACGATCGGAATCCAATCGGATCTGAGCTGTCAATTTCGAGTCAGGTACACCAAGTTATACATTAATGGACTGCCCACGCTAAATACCTTTGTGCGACAAAAGATGTCCCAAATTGACGGCGTCAGCTATGCCAAAATTGGAGCACAGAGATCATATGTTAACTAGAGTCGCTATTGTACCTAAATTTCACTCAACCGCATGCAACAAATTGGAGACTACCATATTGGATAAATTGAGAGCAAAACAAACATGCCTGTTCACAAACGGTTTAGGGAGATAAGGTGTTTGAGGAAATTGCCCTTGTAGTTATTCGATCGGGTAGTAGGACTACCATGTTAACGAACGGTTAGGAACTTAGAGGTGGCAATACTAAGATATGAAAGATGGCCAAGTAGAAAAAAATAAGCAAAATAGTTTCAAAAATGGTTCTTGACCCGATAATGCCCATATCAAACGCCAAACTAAATCCGGTTTAAAATGAGAAAAACTCAACATTACAAATACCATGTCAAAACAACTTTCTGAAACGAGCCTTCGTTCCAGATATTATTCAACTACAGTATAAATCTTACGTCAGTGGTCTCCACGTTTAGAGCAAAGCTTTCAGTGAAGTACTACACCTTTTGCTGTTCATTACCAGAAAATATACTATCATTAACGCCAATCTCGAAGTCATTAACGAAAAAATACATTCATTTTGTTCAATCGACATTCATTAGCATAGATACGCAACCATTTGCATCAAAGGGCATTCCATAGCGCTAACAGACGATCACTAACACCATTCTACCATACATTAGGGATAATAAAATTTCAATTACGCAAGTGAAATATCTCACCTAACTGAAATTTTATTATCCCTAATGTATCCTAGAATGGTGTTAATGGTCGTCTGTTGGCGCTATGGAATGCCCTTCGATGCAAATGGTTGCGTATCTACGCTAGTGAATATCGATTAGATATTTTTTAGATATTTTATTAAGTCAATTGCGTTGCAGCTCGGAAGCTGAATTGTGCATTAACTATTACATAAAAGTATACTTCAAAACTAAAAGTTCAAATGTAGATAACAGAAATAAAAATAAATCATGTGCTAAAAAACAATTTAAGAAATCATTTTGCTCGAATTATAATATATAAAACTATTTTTCAGTCTATTGGTCTTACAGCGAGGGACATTAAACTTACGAGTCTTTCTTAGATCAACAGAAGATCTATTGAATTCACGCAGTAGATGATGTAACTTATGGTTGGTATCACAGCATATTTCTTCAAAAAGCTTTGTTGTCAAACTTTCTCAACGGTTATATAGGGATGGTAGGGAACAATGTTCCAGTGCCTCTACATAACTAGATTGAGGGAAAATTATTCGCAAAGCGCGTTTCTGTATTCTTTCTAAGTCATCAGATACCAAGGTAATCCATTATGAAATATGGGACAAGCGTACTCTGTAACCGGGCGAATACAGGTGGTGTAAAAAGTTACGAGGTCTTTCTCAGCAATTTCTGTCCTTTTAAGCTGCCCGAGGAAATACAATCGGGTGGCGGCCTTTTTGACAATTTCACTGTGACAATTCCATTTGAGATCATTTGAAATATTTAGCCCCAGCAATTTGACGCTTGTCACAACTTTAATTAGTTTGTCGTTAATGACTATAAGTTCAAAATGGGGCTTACACTTTGCAAAAGAAATTCGAAGTTCCTTACATTTCGCTTCGTTTATCTGGAACTTATTTCTGCGGGACATTTCCGCCAATTCATCCACAGAAGACTGGATCTTACTCGTCTCCCGTTTATGTACTGGTTCAGCGATAGTGGTGTCATCAACATATTTCCATAAGTCATTGTCAGTGATGTCTATGTCGTTAATCATAAGAACGAAAAGCCACGGTCCTAGCTTAGTCCCCTGGGGGACACCATCTTGGATATTCCTCCATTCTGACTTGTAATCGCTCGCAAGCTTCACCCTCTGTTTGCGGGATTTAAGAAAATCAATCCAGCAAAGAATTCCATAAGGGAGATCCAATTTTGTAAGTTTCTCAGCTAGGATAGAGTGGTCAATCAAATCAAAAGCCTTCCTAAAATAAAAAAGAACGACTCCATCTATACAGCCGTTCCCATCTGTGTGTTTTGTCCACTCGTGTACCATACTGATCAATGCTTGCGTCGTCGAAGACTTTGGAACGGTTCCAAATTGAGTTTCATCAATTTCTTTCAATACAGCCGGCTTGACAAACTCTTCTACAACAAAGTCCTCTGCGACTTTTGATAGGATTGGTGTAAGGGAAATTGGTCGGAGGTCTTTATTAACATCCTTTACTGGTTTTTCTTTCGGGACAGGAACTACATCTGCTTTTTTCCATGTTGGTGGTAATCTGCCTTCTTGGAAGGAGCAATTGAGAATATCTGTATTAGGTTTCGACAGACAATTTGCGTTCTCTTTTAGCTGCCAAGCTGGCACACCATCTGGGCCTTGAACTTTGATGGGATTTAACGATGATAACCTTTTGTAGACAACGTTGGTAGAGACTACAAACGGGGGGGACAAGGAAGAGTCCCCTTCAGGTATAAAATTAGTTGGGAGTGGTAGAAAAGGTAAAGGTAAAGGTAAAGGTAAAGTGCTTTTATTTATACTGGATAACCCTATCAGCTATTTGAGCTGGTCTCCCTAGAGGTCCGGTAAGGGCCTACCCTCATGGGTCCAGTGTTATGACAGGAGGAAACCGGAGTACCCAGAGAAAACCTGCGATGCTTGGTAGAGTCAAACTGGGCAACACTCTTCTCACATGTGACCAAGGTAACTTTAATCAGATTACTGCACGCGGCCGGAATCGAACCCTACTCACAGTGGTGAGAGACACGTGCACTACCACTGTGCCACCAGCACCCCAAATTCTCTCGTTCGACAGATAAAGCAATCATTGATGGCATTAGCCAGGTCAGACGGGCTAAAAATGCCATCAACGTTTTGGAGAGATTTCATAATATACTCTGCTCCATCGGAGGTTAATGTCATGCCACTCAATTTTTTTACCTCCTTCCACCACGTAGATGGCTTACAATCCTTCAGGTGGGCAACTTTAGCTTCATAATATCTCGCTCGGCAGATCTTTCACTCACAATTTACGTGATTTCATAACATGCGAAATTCCAATATATTCCCCTGGTTGAAGGCCCTTTGACGTCTTCTGATAAGGTCTTTCAAACCTGAGTTGATCCACGGAGGCTCATTTAGGTGAATGGTCTTAGATCTCAAGGGAAGTACAAGGTCTAAACCAGTATTAACAATTGTCTCAAAAAGCAGCACCTTCTCTGTACATGTGTTCGTAGTAGTAAGGCTGTAATGTCGACCTGCGGGAGGTATGTCCCGATGGCCAAGCGGTTGCTTGGACGCAGATCTATCGGTTTAATCGTCCGCTGCAGCTTTGAAAGTTGGGCACGGGACTTTGGGTTAACTTTGATAGACACATGGTCTGATAAACCAAAGGGTGGGCATATTTCTGGAGCGTTGTAATAATCCTGGAGATTGGTAAGAATCAAATCTAAAGAGTTCTGACCTCTAGTTGGGAAATTAACAATTTGTTTCAATTGGAAACTAGATTTTAACTCCACGACGTTGAGGTCATTAAAATCTCCAAGAAGAATAATCCCGCTGTTTAAATGCCGAGATTCTATAGACGAGAGAGAATCCATCAAAGAAGTTAGCATGGCAGTGTTATCTGCCCTTGGTGGATGATACACTGTTCCAACAACAATACTGCTAAGACCCCTTGGGAGGCGAGTTGGACAAATTTTAATCCATAAAACCTCGAAGGAAAAATCGGTTAAGTCGTCGAGCAGAGAAAACTGAAACGAATCTTTAATATATGTACATACGCCACCGTGTGCACCCGTTCGCCTGTTCAGTCGAACCAAATTAAATCCGTTGATAGAAACTACATTGTCGTGGACACGTTCTTGAAGCCATGTTTCGGTTAAGCAAATAAGATCTAGACTTGCATTTGTAGTACAATGCCGGATCTCGTCCATTTTTGGCGTTAGAGACATCACATTTGAGAGAAGAATACTCGGCACAAACGCTTCCCCTGGTGCATCCATCGATTCTACCGTATTGGATGTAGTAATATAGACACAATTTGCTGGATTGTGAGTCTTTAACTGGGTTGAAATTTGCGATGTTTGTTTGATACGGTTGGCTGCTCGAGATTGAACAATGTCGATCTTGTAACAGCGAAATGCTTCTCTTGATTTTACAAGTTGACCTGCTCGTTTCCCTCGATAAGAAGGCCAGACCTTCTTTTATAGTCCATTGTTAAGATAATACGAGTGTATAGAACTCATGATTCAAATATAAAACATTAAAAATATCAAAGTAAGATGGAACTCATAAAAGTGCAGCCATTCATGCGGCGCATACAGTGATTGAATAAAATGTATTTTTGTATTTTTGCGTTAATGAGTTTGAGATTGGCGTTAATGATAGTGTATTTTCTGGTCACGAACAGCAGAAGGTGTAAACAGGCGACCAAACAAATTAAACTTTCCACGAAAAATTAAGTAACAACTTTCACAGACAGAAGAACCCAAGGACTCAAGGTGATAATTTTTTTCTGCTGCTAGCCAATTGAAGGTTTGAGTTCCTACGGATGGTAATTGAAATGCCGGAAGGGAGGGAGTTTTCCTTGATTTAACACCGGCAAACTAAAAATATCAAAGAAATACAGCTGGCATTCAAATCGGTCGAAAATCCGAATTCATTCCGCTAAAAACTCAATGTTCCTACCAGAATTAAGAGAAAATATCCCATTCGAACGAGTGATTTTGGAATCAAAATTCGAAATGAATTCGATCGGATCAGATTTGATTCGTGAATCTCTAGTTAGGTCATAAATAAGCGAGTAAGACCCAAAAAGGTTCTACCCACTACCTTAGGCGGCTTTTCAGTTGTGTAATTTCTCGTTGAAGCTGTTCGTTTTGCTCCAGTTGATCATCCACTTCTCTTTGGAGTCGACGTTTCGACGAGTTCGCCTGGCTTATCTCTTCTTCAGCGTCGTCCAGCTGTCGTTTGGTTTGTCGAAGTCGTTGACTTACTTTGTCGTACTAAGAAGAAATGACAGAAGACATTAAGATAAACTTACCAGACAAATTAACGCTATGTTACTTCTATATTACTCCAATGCAGTAAGAAAGCGAGCGTTTAATACTACATGCGGGATGAGATCGTCAATTTTTCCCCGAAACTCGTGGGTTTTTTACGTTTTCCTCCGACTAAGAAAGCTGAAATGATTGTTTTGGATTAATAGCGGATAAATTTAACGATAAAAATCGCTGAAATAGATATTTCAGGTTCATTAGAAATCGATGCAACTGACAGCTGAAAACCCTGTAATGGGGAGTGGAGCTGAAGACACAAACCCTGTTTGTGGATATGTAGATGTCGCAAATCAGATCTTTAGTCATCTTCGCGTTCATTTCTGCCGACCTCCAAGACTTCCTTATTTAATAAAAAGACACCTCTTGAAATACTGTGGTAGAAAAAGTAGAAAGGAAGTATTTCTGCCCAAAACACGATGGAACAAAATTCTCACGCTTCGAGTGAAAGCCGATGACATTTTACTCTTTGCTTTGAACAAAATCCTTTGCTTCTAGGGAAAGCTCTTCATATTTTACCCTGATGAAGGAATGTCGCTCGAAACATAAGTAGCTCGTTGTCTTATTAATGGCATTGTACTACCTTGAAACTTTTGCTGCATCGTTAAACTGCGCTTGCATGCATCACTTCTCGTGAAATGCTGTCAATTCTTCCCCAGGTTCTCTCGTGTGGAGTTATCTGAGTGAGGATGGGGATTGGTGCGGAGTGCGCATGTGAACTTGGATGTCTCGCCTCACCTGTTCTTTGTATTGGTCTGCATGTCTTCGTTCCTCCTCAGCTTGTAAAGTGAGTTCACGAACCTTCTTATCCGACTTTCGCAAATTTTTAGACAACGACTGACGATCACTGTTTGGAAAAAAAGTGGTTATTTTCTAACTAAAAGTCAAAATAAATCAGGAGAATCTATTCAGCAGAGCAATGCCCAACGAAGGAGGGTGAAGTGAAGAGCACAATGGCAGAGCAGAACAAGACATGAAAAGAAGAGGAGAGATACAGAGTAAGATAGCATAGAGTAGAATAATATTCACCAGAACACATTTTAACAGAATGACCTCTTCAGTTAACAAATAAAAAACAAAAAATGAAAAAATGCTTCAATCAATGAGCGGCCTCAATGGTAACAGTTAAAATTATCCTCTGGCTGGAATAACACGTAGTAGATAAGGTAGGATAGGGTAGGTTACCGTAGGGTAATCTAAGATGTTATGGGATGAGATAAGGGATAGGATTTCGTAGGATGGGGTTGGGTTAGGTAGGGTTAAGGTAGGACAACAATGGACACCATGGGATAGAGATGGATAGGTAGGATAAGATAGGGAGGATAAAGTGGGATACGACGGGATAAAAGAGGATAAGGTACTAAGACTAGATGCATGAAGTACTATTGTATTATTTAACGGTATTTCCCAGAGGTCCAGTAAGGACAACTGTTCGTGGATCCTGTGTTGCCATAGCATGAAACAGGAATACTTTGAAAAAATATTTGGTACAGTCAAACTGGACAACATGCTTCTCAGATGTGTCCATTGTAGCTTTAATCAAACAAACTTCAGAGCCAAAATCGAACACTAGTCACTGTGTATGGGACCTACCTGAGAGTGCGCTTCGTGGAGGCGTGTGAGAGTGCTTTATCACTCTGCCACCAACATTGCACGATATATTAGAATATGGTGAGGTTATGGTACAATAGAGTAGGGTCGAACAGGAAACACGCAGTTCCCCAATCCCTGACCACAACAAAGCACAAGGCGAAGTACAAATAAAATAGCCCAGCAAAACACACGAAATATAGGCATAGTGAAGTTTTATTGAATCTAATGTTTCGTTGCAACGTGCAACATCATCAGAGAATTAATAGTTATGTTACATGAATGATATATTTATATTGTACTACAAAGGTGATGTTAACATGATAGGCATGTGAGAGGAAGTGTGGAATAAAGACAAAGCGTGGAAGTGACAGGTTGTCATTGAGGTATGACAAACAGCAGGCAGGAAACAGTTAAGAAGCAAAGGAAATAAGCATAATGTAAAATAGAGCCAGTGGAAAGGAGCCCAAATTGGTATTGAGAGAAGGGTTAAACTTACGAATTAAGAGGGTTTCTCTTTTAAGAAGTTCTAAGCTGTTAGTAGAGGAAGATAAAACATTAAAGTCATGTGGAGAAACCGGGTATCCCGTGTCCCTTTCGTGTGACAAAATACTTGTGGGGGCAGGGTTAGCGCGCTTTTTCCCAGTAATGGCCGAGATGCCCAAGTGGTCTGAAATACGTGTGTGCAGAAGACGGCAGGTTTGGCCGATATACAACAAACTACACCGTTGACACTTAAAACTATAAACCACACAGGATTTCAGACTCTTGGGAACCCGGTCCTTAAAGGGAAAAAAATGAACCAAACGTAAGGAGGGACCGAAAAACGAAACGAAGTTTTATGTGGAAATGTACCGGAACAGAGTTTACTTATTCGGCTGCAAATTTGCAGGCTATGTTGTCCAGTAAATGGCAAACAGAAATATAAGATCTTTTTAGGCGCAAGGGAAACTTTTGGGGCCGGCGAATGTATCTTGTTAAGAAACGAATGAATGCAGTTGTCAATAAAGGAAATAGGGTAACTGTTTAACAAGAATGTTTTCTTAAAGCTAGCAAGTTGAGACGTAAAGGAGGCAAAGCAAGAGCAATTACTAAAATAGCGGGGAAGAAGAGTCATGACTAGTCCTTTTTTATACTCGAAGGGGATAAAACTATTGTAGTTTGTATATAACCCAGTAAAAGTGGGCTTCTGAAAAACTGAGGTTGAAAAGGTACCATTGTTACGTGTAACTAAAATATCAAGGAAAGGTAAAGTTTTATTTTCGGTCACTAGGGAAAAATTAATATTGGGATGTTGGCTATTTAAATAATTTAGAAATTGTATTGTGTGAGAAGGAGAGCGGAAAAGTAAAAGCAGTCATCTGCATATCTTCGGTAGTAAGCGGGTTTGAAATGAGAGGGACAGCTGGCTAGCCATGTTCGTTCATGATGATTGAGAAAAATTTCGGCGAAAACAGATCCCAGCGGGGAACCCATGGCAACTCCTTCAGTCTGTTCATAAAGAACACCATTAAAATAAAAAATGGCAATCTTTGACAGCAAAACGTAAAAGTGTAATAAATTCCTTAGGTGTGAAATTCCGAAAATGGGTAGACTCGTTAAATAATTCTGAAATAATATCTATGGTCTCGTCTAAAGGGATGTTGGGAAAGAGGGATTTAATATCAAAATTGACCATAGTAAAATTATTAGTGTCAAAATTCGAAGTGAGAAGTTCTTGAACGAAAGAGAAGGAGTCACTTACTGTATATAAACCAGTTATTGAAATACAATATAAATATATCATTCATGTAACATAACCATTCATTCTCTGATGTTGCACGTTGCAACGAAACGTTAAATTCAATAAAACTTCACTATGCCTATATTTCATGTGTTTTTGCTGGGCTATTTTATTTGTACTTCGCCTACGATTTCCACCTGGTTCTTCAACCATCCAAGTTTTAAAGCACAAGGCACATTAGAGAACAACAAAGAACACAAGACTGCTTCATACAACAATAAACACTATACAACTACACGTGGTGCAAAACAAAATGTACTGCCACTCACTTAGACTCGGCAATAAGTTGCTCCTCCAGAGTAGCCACTTTCCCTTCCAGACTCTGAATGATCCCTCTAGTCTTAGATCGCAGCTCACTTTCTAATTCCTGCAGCTTGGTCTTCAAGTCCTTGTTCTAAACCACAAACAAACGCAACTACTTTTTTAGCGGCTAAAGATTTAGTTCTCCATGGTTTGCCATGCTTACATAATTACCCGAACGGAGATCACATTCGTAATTCTGACAACCTGGGAACGATTATTGAGAATATTAACCGACTTTGAACAAGTGGGAAACTTATTTCGCTAGCTTAAGACTGACATTTTGTCAGAAATCTTAATTGAATTTTTACATTAAAAACTGATCTAGGGCTAGGGTTAGGGTCAAAGATGGAATTTGGGGCTAGGGTTTGAGTTTGGCAAAGGATTAGTATCAGTAAATTTTGAAGTCGTCACCTGACGTCACTGAGGCCAGCGAAATACCGTCTTCCTCTGAACAAAGGTACCCTTTCTTGCTCTTGCCATCTTGACTGGTAAAAATTGGTTGTTTGCAGTTCAAGCAACATATGTGTCGAAATTTATGTTTTCCTAATTATAACTTCATATCTACGTTAAAAATATAGATTTTTTCATGGCAAAACCCAATATACTTTGAGTGGTGATGCATTTTGGCTCGTTTACGAAATTGACGCAAAATTTGACGATGCGTTAAAACGTGAAAACCTCACCAGTCACTCTAACCAACGGGCTCTGACTCCCAACATTTTACGGTTGAAATAAATCGTGAAGTGTAATCAATCTATTTCAAATGTTTCTGTCAATTTTCTTCAACTTATTTGCTCACTAGCTTCTAATTGATCGCGGCTGGATTTTACCAGTTTCGTTGTGCGAAGAAATAACAATTAAACTAAACAAAAACCTGTTTGTACCAAAACATTTTTGCCATGTTGCAGACGACACTACTGAGGTAACGTCAGATTTCCACCACACAAAGCTCACAGAATCGTGGGACCACGGTTCTTTCTTACCTGTCGTTCCAAGGACATGCGTTGGTTCTCGATTCTCTGTGAGTTCGACCTTTCTGCATTGAGTTCAGCATGAGATTGCTCGTACTGCAGAAAAACGAAAAAAGCTGAGATTAAGTCACGAAAGAACGTGTGAGGACATTTTAGCGTTCGCCGGTTCAAACGCAAAGTCCGACAAAATTTGTCAGAATAATCAGGATCATGAGGCAGGGGAGGTTGGAGACGGCTGCTTCTCTCCATGCGGTGGGTATCAATGATGATTCAGGACTTTTTTCAGCTAGATTATAATTTGAGGAAAATGTCATTGGGCGTTTTCCCTTCTCAGAATTGAGCATTGTTTCTCTCGTTCAAGCAAAGTTACGTCAGTCCCCTGAAATGATTTTCCGGTTCGCTGATGAAAATTTTGTTGTTAGGCAATATGACAACCCTGGAAAAAGCTGCTAAAACAAGTTATTTAGTTTTGTGAATTAAATCCTTTTTTATCCTCAGCATTACTTCGAGGCAACGAATTTAATTTTCCCAGTGCCTGGCAGATCAAACGAAAAGATGGCACCGGAAATATGGGGCTCGAAAATAAATTTAGTGCTGCCATTTCCTTTTGTTATAATTGTAGCCGAGAAAAGAGGAAATATTTAGGACCAGTACCTGAAGTGTTGCGCGTTTTGATTTCTCTTCAAGCATTTCGTTCTGAGCCCTTTCATCGTCGAGTTCTTCTTCTAGTTCGGATATCTTGCTTTCCAGACGCCGTTTCTCGTCCGCCAAGGCAGACCTTAATAAAGGAAGGACACAGAATTGGAGCGCGGGTTAAACGATAGATGGACAAATTTCTTGTTATGTGTAACTTTTAAAAGCAATACATGGGACAAGTGTAGTTTAGCGGACGCACCCGGCCGCTGACCTATGCAGTCGGCTCAACAAATATGAATTTTCGTAGGGAAATTTAAACGCAGCCGTGACCACAGTCAAACGTGAAATGGCCTAAGTCTTCGAAGATATCATTCAATTCACAAACGATAAAGAAACTTTAACCAATGCTAAGCCTAAGCCTAAACCTAATCCTAACTAAATATATTTTATAACATTTTTTAATAAACCCATTTTTCCTAGCGTTGTGTCTGTCAAAATTTTCCCGTCAAAGCTCGTTACTCGACTGTTGAGCCAGCAATACTGGTCAGCATCCGCGTCCGTTCGCTAAACTGGACTGTAACCCAATACTTGAACTAATTCGTAAGTTAAGTTTTTGATCATCATATTGTTTTTCAGAAAATGCCATACAATTTCCATCTGAAATATTTTATACGCATGTTGCTGGGTCTCAAATTTACATTTTCTACTTTTCCCAAGGAAAAGAAACTCTTTCCCTTAACAAAACCCCGTTCAGTACAAGGAATGTATGCTTACCTGGAAGACGAACCAGTTGTCAGTTCCTCCATCAACTCGTCTCTCTCGTTCTCGACATTCTTTCGCGCCCTTTCTGCAGCAGCAAGGTCCTGGGGAAGAGAAATGACCATGCATCATGTGGGCGCACAGTAGCGGATGCCTATTTCACAGGAAGCAGTCCCAAGATCGACTGGAGTGTGAGGCCTAATGTTCCTACACATTGGACGCGTAATGCGACGCCATAATCCAACGCGTAAACGCTCGAAAATTAGCTCCGTAGTTTTGTAATGATCTCTTCCACATTGAACGCGTTAAGCCAACCGTGCAACAGGGACACGTTCTATGTGAACGATACCATTAACATAATGTCGTGCTATTTTCCACGAGTTACGGCGCGTCGTTACGTGTCCAATATGTACGAGCCTTTTCGTTGTGATAAACCCGAGTTCCACGGGAACCAATCTGAGATATAGATCAGTGTCGGGAAATATCTCAGAGGGTTCGAAATTAAGAAAAAGAATCCAGTAGCAAAAAATGCAACTAGTTCAGTTTTAAAAGCATTTTGCGATTAGTCACGATCGCTAGGCTGCAAATGTCGAGGTTCTACTTCGAAAATGAAGTTTGAAACTTCGTTGCGTTAAAATATCAAAATTTGAAAGAGAGGAAATAACCGACTTTCAAATTAAAAAGTTTCAAAGTTTAAAAAGATCACGACTAACTACGAGCAATCATGATAAAGCAAACTCTGACGTCGATATTTAAAATGTCGATGCTTAAAATAAACCACGAGTATTAAACACTGCAAAAAAATATTAAAAACTTGGGTAGATTTTTTTTCTAGTTTTAAGATTAATTTCCTGGCTTTAAGAAGTTAATTCTCGATAAGAAAAGCCACGTAGATTTTTTTTCTTCTTTCAAAAATTAAGAAAATATGTCTTGATTCAAGAATATTTGTCCTGTCCTGTCCAGTCCAGATATGTTTTCTCAATTAACGAAAATGTCTTGTTTTAAGAAATCTTTTCTCATCAAGATATCTTGTTTAGAAAAATTGTCCAGTGTACGGGACAGGCAAACATTTCTTAATTTAAGAAATGATTGCTTAAAACAGGTTGTTTTTTTCTTAAAATAGGAATTTTATTTTTTGCAGTGAACACTCACCTCTTGCATCTGTAAGAATTCTGCTTCAAGATTTTTCAATTTCTTTTCATTTTCTCGTGCATGATCAGCAATTTCGTCCCGGGAATGTGTAGCCTCGTCCAAATCTCGCTGTATGTCTTTCACCTGTTGTTGATAGCGTTTGAGTTGCCTGATGCCGTCTTCTTTCACCTTACTTGCCGCTTCGAGCTGTTCTTCCATGTCCTTGATGTCCAGCTCCAACTTCTTTTTCGCACTCTGAGCATTCACACGTGCCTTACGTTCCTCTTCCAATTCCGCCTCCATCTCACGAAGCTTTATGTTTAAAAAGTATAAACAAAAACTGATTTAGTTCGTCTAAAACCGTTGCCGTGCGACATTTATAATATGGTGGTATTATTCTAGCAAGCATTCTCATTAACCCTTTAGTTTCCAAACAACATAAAAATTATTGAAGTCAGGTTCGGCGAGGAAAGAGTCAACTTTTAGCCGCCAAAATCAGACTTCTGCTCTTTGTAATCCCCAACATTGTCAAGAAGTGCAAGAAATGACGGAATTTTCACGGTCCAGAGAGAAATTTTTCATTGTCTACGAAGTTTTGATATTTCAAGCCTGTTGTGCCATGGAAATTTTCTTAAGACTCACAAGTCTGTTAGTAAGCCTATGGCAGGGTTCTCGTCAAAGCTTGTGGCCGGCTAAGTTCGCCACCAATTTCCTTTATAGTTCGCCGCAGCCGGAGGTCCACTCAGCTTTTAACTGCCAATAAATCATTCAGATCTTTTCGTTAAAATATTACTGAGTACTATTTTAGCGCGTTAGCGCTTTGTCTACACAGCCTCCATCAAGAGTGTGTGCTGGAAACCAGATTCAGAGTAAAAGAACTGGAACAAAGATAACATCGCGAAATTACGGTCGGCATTAGAACGTAACCACTAAGGCCAGGTGAGCGTGTGGAGACCTGGACTGCACAATTAAATAAGTACTTTATTTATCTGATGTTTTGGAAAAAATCGTTGGGGTTTAAGTTAAAATGCCACTAGGAGTAACACGTCAACCGTTAGGATTAGGGTTAGGATCTTAATTTTAATCCGAATCCTAACCCAAACCTTAATTCTAATCCTAATGCTAATCCTAACAGTTGACGTGTTACTCCTAGTGACATTTTAACTTAACCCCAACGATTTTTTTCCAAAACATCTGATAAATAAAGTATTTAATTTTGCAGTCCCAGTCTCCACACGGTTACCTGGTCTCAGTGGATATGTTCAACTGCCGACCCAAAGGTACGGACTCACGTAACCTGGTTGCTAAGGTGAGGGAGGTCGTTGTTCTGCTTCACCATAAGCATTATCAGATTCACCTGCTACTTCGTAGCCTAACGAGAACCCTACAACCGGACATAGTGAACCAACCTCAGGTATCGTACGATCTTTGCTATTTAAAGATACGGACTTCCTCAATTTTGCTAACCTGCTTGGTCATTGCCCTCCTCTTGTCTTCGCTCTGCTCTTCTCTACCAGCAAGATCACGTTCGTGGTTCGTCTTTGCCGCCTGCAGGTTTACTTCCAGGCGAAGTTTAGCATCCTCCGACAGCTGCAGTTCATCTTCTAGTTCCTCGATCTGGGTCTTCATGTCTGCAACTTGCTGCTCCAAGGTACGTTTGGCTCGCTCCAAGTCGTGAACCTGCGAAGGAGAGAAGTAAAAATGGTAAAACAAGCGAAACCATTACTTCTTTTGCCTGCATGTAATTTCCTGGGTCTCTCCGACCTTTTCTCTCGCGGAGATTTCGTATTTAAGCTGGCTACCTACTGAAATTTTTAAAGAGGGATCGGGAACTAAATATGGCTTGTATGCATGCGTAGATAATGACCGTGTCTAGCTTTCATTTCATCGCGACAGCTTGGGTAAATTTCCTTCAAACTTGTTAAATTTTATACATAGCATACAGATTGATTTTAACAACACACCAAATTTTCAGATTTTCCTGAGATATTTTTAAACAGACTATCTTTACTGCAAAAACCCTGTCTCCACAACATACCCTAACATTTAGCTACGTTATTCGTCAGCCAAACATGCAACCTGATCCCAGAATTGTCCAAGGAAACCGAAGGAACCATGTCGAGTGATAATCGGCGAAATATGTAAAAGTTCCATCACCACTGTTACCATGATAACAACATACAAGTGAACGATTTGCAAGACGAGGAGTTCACCATAATTCTTTCACAGTTAGATATTCTTCGCGCGGAACTTAATCATTTTAAAGATCAAAATGGCCATGAACTAAGACCGTATTGATTATGGCACGTAAAATTAGAACTTGCAGAGAGCCATTTTAAGTAACTGCACACACCACTGTTTCCGCAAAGGAGGATGGAGATCAATCTCACCAAAACTTTTCAAGTGCGGGATATCCTCAACGCTGTGAAATGCTGATGTAGGTGCAATCGCTAATGTAGGTACAATTGAGCCGCGCGTACATGGCATGTCACGTTTTCAACGCTAATTTAGCTGTGTCAAGTCACGAGTATATCCAGTGCACTTACGAGGGAATAATGCCCGGGCTGAACTTCCAGAACGTACTCGGAGGAGACACATCAACCATGAACTCCATTGGGTTGATCTCTCATCCCGAAAATCCTGCGACGGTTATCCCATTAAATCGTACCCCCATGTGTTGTTGCTCAATGTATATGTACTGGTAACAAATACACTCGTGCAGATGAGGACACCATTCGTTAAAAACCCACACATACAAGTATCCAATATTCAAGCAGACCTTGATATTCAAAAGCTCTCCGTTTTCGATTAAAATAAGACATTCTTATACCGTTCACTTACATTTTTCCCTACGTCATCCTTGCTTTCCATCAAGGCTTCTAGTTCGGCCTAAAAATTCAAACATATACGTGATAGATTTCCTCGATAACCATGTCGACTGCAATGATCACCATAATACCAAGTACAAATATTTATTGTACAGGTAATATATGGGGTATTCGGGGACGTATTTCGTTACTATGCTACAGTTCACTTTAGCAACTAACTTATTCTAGGTATGGATTATAAATTTAAGGAATAAACAAGACATCGCATTTTTCAAATATACGTAATACGATGACGTCACAGTAACGTCATCAGAAAACTGAAAAACGCCAACTTTCGTAACCAATATGCTATACTTTGGAAAGTCATTTCAGCCTGAGCCGCAACCAATGAAGAACAACAATTATTCTGTAACCATGCATAATTTTCTCAGGACGACAGTCCAGACTAATTATAATTAAAAAATGTAACTGAAAATATATTTATTAATAATAATTAATTCCGAATTGTACGAGAAACTGTAAGACTACCATTTATAATATACCTGAAAATATTAATCAAGTGATGTATACGTATAGCAAAAATAACTCGCCAAAGATAACCTGCTTCCAAACACCAAGCACTCTTTTGCATGCGACTTCTCCAGATCTTCCCACAGTTTAGACGTTGTATTTGATTGGCTTACATGTTACGGGATTTCTTAACGAATTCGGACATTTCGTAGCCAGAAAAATTGGCATTGAATTACCTTTTCCGTCACTCGTTACCTTTTTTCTGCCTTGTGTTTCTTTAAAACTGCTCTGCTCGCAGCCCGTCAGTTTTGACAATTTGTTCATGTATGTTATCAAGGATTCCAACGTTGGTCGCATCGCTCAGACATCCTCTCGGGGATACAATTCCTTGTAGCTAAGTTCATTCGCGATTTCAAATTCTTTAACAAACTCGTGACCACTAGTTAGCCCTTGCTAATCAAACGTTCAATCCTGCGCTCTACTTTCCACAAGTTCATAAGTAAGGTAGTAATAATAGTAGAATTAATCACAGCTCTACCTGTTGCGACTTCTTCACTCTGTCCATATCGTTTAGTTTATCCCGGAAATCCTCCAGTTCATGGCTTAGAGAGATGACCTTAAAAAGTAAGAAAACTCAATGGTGTCTTGTTCACTAACATTTGCAGACAAGTGAGTTAAAATGCACATGTACTCACAAACGACGATACAATCTCATTACGAATTAGCAAGAACTTTTGGGGGAGATACTGTACATCAAAATGAAATCAATAAGACGTAGATGGTCACCGGGGTATCAGTACTGAGAGCAATGGCTCAGCGAGAAATATGAAATTTAGGACACAAGCTCACTATGAAGAGTTCTTTTGATCTTGAGAAAGGCATACGTGAAAGGAACAAATTCGCAAGAAGCACTAGAGCTATTTCGCAACAAGGGTACACCACCCACTAGGGAGGAATTAGTCTTCTCGTTTTGAGAGCTTTCAAGAGACGCTAATTTTAAAAGAAAAATTTGGTTAAAAATATCCCGTTAAGTTTTCAACTTTCTCAGAAGTATGCCCACTTTGGATATGTCAAAATTCTACCCTGATTCCAAGGCTACCAGGTATAAGGTACAGAATTTGAAATAAAGTTTTTGACGATCAATTTTGAGGAGTCAGTTCATTACAAAGAAACCATTCCAAAAACTAGTATCTCTAGATAGCCTCAGAATCATCTAAAACTGACTGCACTTTAAACATGACCTTATTCGACGTTGAGAATCCAGCCAAATGACTGATGAATCGTATTTCCAAAGTCAGCATGCATTTACTGCCGTGAAACTGCCAGCGAAGTTCGACACAGAGGATGAGACCAAGAGGAGGTATCTGCCTGACCCACTGGGGGAAGATAATTACTGCACCCAAATAACTTACGCGCGAGACAACTGTGAAGCATTTAGTTCAACCTCAGCAAACATCATTGTGCCCCTTCAAAATGTCTTTTCAAAAAATTTGGAAAATAAATTTCGTACTTGATTTCTTTTAGTGTAAATTCTCCATTTTATAACTCTAATCCGTATATAAATGTGACCGGCTATCGCACCAATTACTATTCGCTGATCGTAAATAAAATGCGACAGCTGAATGAAAATCTCCCTTCACTGCAAATTCACCGCATTTTTTAAACTTGAAACTTTCAACTTTTATCATACATTACACGAGGGAAGGGCTTTGCCTTCACAACTTGAGCTCTCTCGTCTAGTTGTTAATTATTCAGTGATTATCTAGTTAAGTTTGGTCAGCAGACATACGAAAGAAGCGGGAAGACACCAGCAGACAGACGAAAATTTGCAGGATAATGGTTCGCAATAATCACGCCAAGCCAAGACAACTTTAGTGTGAATTTTATTGTCAATTTTCCTAATTTCAAGCCTCGCAACCAAATTTATACTGGAGGAAAACCACGTTGAAAAACCTTGCTTAAATAAAAAGTTCTCATAACAGACTAGATCTCTTCTCTAAATGTTACCTTGGTTTCGTTTTGCCTTGCGTCCCTCTCGGCAGCGTCACGTTCTGCAGAAAGTTTTTCGGAAACTGCTTTCTCTTCTGCTAACATCTATAATTATCCAAAAACATAGCGAAGTGAAAAGAATGGCAATCATATCAATCGAAGTCCAGTTAGGCAAGTGTATTAGACACAATCCCCGCAAAAACCACGTTTGACCAACTCCCAAAACCAAACATGAAATCTCTATTAAAGGACCTAAGCAAGCTCTCTATTTTATCGCCGACGCCCGAATTTCCTAGAAACGTAGAAATGGCTGACTCGTCGAATAGTAAAGATAAGTGATTTGAAAAGAAAGAGGGTGAAAAAAACAGAATAAAAACGAAAAGTATCGATTGACTGTAGAAAGAACTTAAGTGGCCAGTCGAGAATTAATGAGAGGCTGCACGGGAATGTGTGCGTAGTTTCTGGTCGAATTCCGTAAGGAAGGACAACAGTGTAAACTGGAACTAAATACGTTATTATTCGGTTGTGTTAAATTTTTAGAGGAAACTTTATTCTTATATTGCTTGCTACAGATTTTTACACCTAATTGACCCAATAGCCGAATAACCTTTTGGCCAGCTTCACCCATGATTCACAATCTGTAAAAACAACATACTTGATCAAACTTTCGCTGCTTTTTCTCAAGCTCTGAGATACGGCTTCGATCTCTGTCCATGTTCAAGTTTAGATCATCAAGCTAAATTAAAGAATCGTAAACAAAAATTAGTACGGATAAGTAGACAACAAGATCAATACGAATTGGACTTCATCTGCAGACAGTTTGGAGATGTATCAGATTTTTAAGTAAAATCAGTTTGTTAGTTTTTCAGAAAACTTAGCGGCGTTTTCTTTTTCATTTTAATAGTTAAGATCCCGAGGAAAATGAAAAGACAATTAATCAGGTTAACACCGCAAACAAGATTTCCAAAAGCATTCTTGAAGTTATAGTATACAGACGGCTAAAGAGAATCGGCCACTATGATTAAAACCGTGATTACAAGCAGCCAATGCTCAGAAGATGTACAAGAACAGCTACAGTAAATCCCATACAATGTCGGACGTGAACACTGTGTATTCG
Organism: Heliopora coerulea; assembly: GCA_030142905.1. NCBI lineage: Eukaryota > Metazoa > Cnidaria > Anthozoa > Scleralcyonacea > Helioporidae > Heliopora > Heliopora coerulea. Next base: position 4,729,251 of record JASJOG010000007.1, on the reverse strand, counting down.
TTATCTAACGAACCAAGGGGTACATGTTTAAGGGCAGTTCCGTCTATACCAATAGTTTGAGCCTAGCAAATTAATTGTATTTAATTTTTTCTTCATGAATTATCAACGAGTTGCACAACTAAAACAATAATTACAATTAGTATAACAATTTCTACTTCTATATTATGATTACCATAATATTCATATTAATCAAGATCACGAGGATCATCGTCACCATACTCATACGCACACCACCTAACTAAGGAAAGTGGAAGGCATCTCAGCCTGCTACGGGCTCCCACCATCCCGCCAGGTAAGGCTGCAACAGAGATTGCACATTTCAGGGAACTTTTGGGGAAAGAAAATTTTACCATTAAAATGGATTTTAAGAAACACCCAGAGGGTCAGCCCTTACTCGCCCAACTTATCCAGTCAGAAAGGAGTAAGGTATTTACAGCCCTCTAAAGTCCTTGAAAGTACCCTCCGATGCGTATATCCAGTTTGACCTTGCACTTCCAACCAGTTAAGGTCAGTCAGTTAAGGCGCGCCACTGTAAGGGTTAAGTCTGAATATTGTTTTATTCTTAGACTAATGCAGATCTGTGTCAGCATTTAAGGCTGGTTTATCATCATCATCATCGTCATCGTCATCGTCATCGTCATCGTCATCGTCATCGTCATCATCATCGTCACTATTATTATTATTTCAATCTTTGATAACTCAGTTTCGATTGTATACTGGTAACTTCCCATTGAGATCAAGTTGCAACAAGCATCCAAGGATCACAAGGGCATTATAAGTTCTCTTCAGGTCTCTAGGACCTTCCTTAATATTCTTGCTGTCCCAAGTATTGTGGTTTTCCGGATATGTTCTGCCTTTATCTTTATTCCAATTTTCTCAATCCATTTGTCAAGGTTTTTGGTTATCGTTCCAAGGGCTCCAACAACAACTGGTATCACTACCACTTTTTTCTTGGACCATATCCTTGCTATTTCTCGCTTCAAGTCCTGGTATTTCTCTATTTTCTCTCCTTTTCTGCTACTCTACTATCCCCTGGTATTGCAATATCAATGACTTTACACACTTTCTCTTCCTTCTCCACAATCACTATATCTGGTCTTCTCGCTTCGATTATATTGTCGCATTGTATGTTAAAATCCATTACTACAATTATTATTATTATTATTATTATGTTATTTCACGCAGGCCGATGTTGTGCCGATATATATATATACTGAGGGAGCGGGTAATAACAAATTACCAAAGGTCCCCTAGGTATTCCTTTTTCCAATATCAAGCATCAAGTACTTTCCTTAATACTCTTGCTGTCCCCAATAATGCGGTTTTTTGCAATTGCTCCGTCCTTACTTCAATACCAATCTTCTTAATCCATGATTGTATCCTCTTAGAGACTGTTCCTAGCGCACCTATCACCATTGGAATTACTGTAACTTTCTTCATGTTCCACATCCTTGAGATTTCCCACCTTAATTCTTGATATTTTTCATTATTATTATTATTATTATTATGATTATTATGATTATTATTATTATTATTATTTTTCTTCTCTTTTTTTCATATTTCACACTAAATATTATCGGTAGTGGTGTTGTTTCCCAGAACATCAAGCTACATCCCGTAGCCTTAGGTGTCCAGTACTCTGCGTAGAATCTTTGCTGCGCCCAACAAGCAAGCCTTTTGAAGTAAAGAAGTGTTCCCATACAGTCCTATCTTGTCATACCATGTCTTCACATTCTTACTGACAGTCCCAAGCGCTCCAATTGTAATTGGGATAATAGATACCCTCCTGCAGCTCCAGATCTTTAATCTTCAGATCTTGATAGTGCTCAATCTTTTCCTGTTCCTTTTCTAACACTCGCATATCGAAAGGACATGCCACATCGATAATGTAACACATTCTTTCATTCTTTTCCAATACAACAATATCAGGTCTGTTATGATCTAAATGGAGATCTGTCTGAATTTTGAAGTCCCACAACACCTTCACTTGGTCATTTTCCAGCATTGATTCTAAGGAATGGTCGTACCAGGTTTCTTTGCATGGAAGATCGAATTCTTTACATAAATTCCAATGGATCACTTGAGCAACCTTGTCATGTCTCCAGTTCTTGTACAGGTTTTGAGCTAATTTCTTGCTAACTGTCATTATATGGCTCACAGTTTCCTTCCTTTCTCCACAAATTCGGCACATCGGTGACACATCTAGTTTATCTATCTTATTCTTGATGTAGTTTGTACAAAGGGCCTGATCTTGTGCGGCAGTTAGGAGACCTTCCATCTCTTTCTTCATTGCGCCTCTTTTCAACCAATTCCAGGACTGAATCTCTAGTGTTTTCAGTACCCCTTACAAACTGTCCGTGCAATGCCTTTCCCTCTGTAGCTGTTTAATCTTTCCTGTCTAATTCTCTCCTTCTCTTCTCCTTTATTCAGAATATTTTCATTTTTAACAGCTATAAGCAACTTTTCCTTACTAGCTTACACGTATCTATATAGACTGCTAACTTCAATATTAACACAGTCCTCGACACTTATCAAGCCTCTTCCTCCTTGTGATCTCTTTACATAAATTCTGTCTACATCTGCTTGTGGATGGAGTGATCTGTAAACACTTAACAGCTTTCTTGTTTTTCTATTCAAATTTCTTAATTCTTTCTCAATTCTTCCTCACTCCAGTAGATAATACCTGCTCCATACCTTAATAACGAAACTGCTCTTGCGTTAATGGCGCTCACTAAATTCCCACTATTCAACTTTGATTTTAGTATCTTCCTTATCCTTCTTAAATACTCTTTGGATAAAGTTTCTTTCATGTCACTGTGCTTCATGTCATCTGCTTCTAAAATCCCTAGATATTTATACCCATCATCTTCAAGCCCTCTGATGACGTACTTATCTGACTAAACAATGCTTTCACATGTACACAATTTCCCCCCTCTTCATTATCAGTGCAGCACATTTACTAATCCCAAATTCCATTCCAATGTCGTTACTGAAAATCCGAACAGTTTTTACCAGGGTGTCAACTTGTTTCTCGTTCTTTCCAAATAATTTCAAATCATCCATAAATAATAGATGATTTAAAGAGCTCTTTCTTTTTCCCAGATCATAGCCAGCTTTCACTTGCTGCAACACGATAGATAGTGGAATTAGGGCCACAATGACCAGCAATGGAGACAGGCTGTCCCCCTGGAAGGTACCTCTCTTTATGTTTACAGTCCCCAAGGTCCTTCCACTTGCAGTTAACTCTGTTTTCCAGTTGTCCGTACTTTTCTCCAACAACGCAATTATATTTCCTGCCGCTCCAAACATTTCCAAACATTTAAGGATCCAAGAATGCGGTATCATGTCATAAGCCTTCTTATAATCAACCCAGGCCATGTCAAGCCCAATTTGTTGCCTCTTACAATTTCTGATCACCATTTTATTAATTAAGAGCTGATCTTTTGTACCCCTGGACCTTCTACATCCCTTCTGTTCATCAGGCAACAGATTGTTTTCCTCTAGGTGTTTGTACAACTCCTCCATCGCACCAGTGAATACTTTCCACATTAGAGGCAAGCATGTTATTGGTCGAAAATTTGGTGCAACATTTCCTTTTTCCTTCTCTTTCAGGATCAACGTTGTTCTGCCCCTTGTGAACCATTCAGGTACTTTATTTGTAACCAGGCAGTCCTGCAGTTGTAAAGCTATCCTCTCTATACATGGTGTAAAACTCTTCAGCCAGAATCCTTGCAAGCCATCTGGTCCAGGTGCTTTCCAATTAGCCATATTCTTCAATTGCTTGGTAACCATCGCTGGAGTTATCACCAAGTCGTTCTGTTTCTGCACACCAGCGAGCTTGCTTTCCACATCTTTCAGCCAATCAGCATTGCTGTTATGATTTACTGGGTTATCCCAGATGCTGGCCCAAGATGTCCTACTTTCTTCCGCATCTGGGATCATGGTGTTCTCAGTCTCCATATTGTCCAGTTTCTCAAAAAGACGTCTCTGATTTGACGGAAACATCCTATTTTGCCTATACTGCTCTATCCTACTTTCATACCGCCTGATCTTCTTACTCTTTGCCAAACACCTTTTGCTTTAAATTCCTCGAGGACCACCGTCAAACCTTTCTTCTTCAGATTATATCTTTCTTCTAAACTCTCCAGAAGGAGTGCGTTATTTAACTCATCAGATTTTATCCTCGCTAGCCTGCTTATGTCCTTTCTTAGCTGTACAACCTGGCCATTTAATCGTCTCTTCCACCAAGGTACTATCTTTTCTTTTCTCTGTTGTTTTTTAACACCAAGTCTTTTTGCAACTACCTGTCCTGCAGCAAGTAATAGCCTGTTGGTCGGTGTAATACCTTTGGTTTCCATGAAGGCGAGCACCTTGTTTACTTCTTTCACTTTTTCGTTCAACCTTTCGTAAGTTAGGAGGAGGATCTTCCTCTTTCTTCACGCTCTCGAGTATTTCTCTTGCCAGTTGGATCTCCTCAATATTACATCCTCCTTTTTCCATATCGGCGATTACTTCCTCAGTGCTCATTTCTTCACTACATGTTTCATGCCTTCAGTCATTGTCATTCTCAGTATCAGATTGTCTTCTCACTTCACCATCAAAACCCTCACGATTCTCCACTTCTTCGGAGTTCGCCACAGTCGCTCCGCCTTGTATATCTTGACTCACTTCTCTCCTGATCTCTTCCAGGTCCACCTCAGATAACCACTCATTTAATTTGATCGCTCTAGCTTGGTCAGCCAATCTCTGCTCAGATATTTCAAAAAACCCCATCGCTTTTCAAATTCCAAACATCCTCTTCCTATATCCCCTTTTTTCGGGTTGCTCTTGTAGAAACACTTCATTACAATCTTGTTGACTTTCTTATTCCATTTCAATCTAGCAGTCGCTTGATGACGACCTGGAGTGGGCTGCTGTACCCCAACTTCCATGCCGGGCTCCAGTCCCATTTACGCCATTATCGCTTATATTGTTAAATGCAGCTTCCATATTCATCAAAATTGAGAAGGTTTAAAATCACCAGAAAGCAGGATCGTTTTTCGGAGCTCCCTTCTCCTAAGCGGGTTGCCAACCAAGACTTAAGAGTCCCCACTTACCCTGGGCCACATTTAGTCTGGCCTCTAACCTTCGACCTGTCTGGCATGGGTGGCCCTACCAGGAGTAAAAACTCGGTCATATATTTCAATTTGCCGGCCCCTAAAACCCATTGAAAATTCACCTCGCACGGAAATACCTACCTCCTCTTGTAAACGTTTTTTTGATTTCTCCAGCTTGCCGTTGCTGCTCTGCAACTCGGCCACAAGCGCTTGCATCGACTCCAACTCTTTGCCGTATTTCTTCTTGCTCATTTCCAGTTCTTCCACCATTGCGTTCTGCTCATCAAGGTGTCGCTTAGAGTCCGAAGCCTGCCAAACGTAGAGAAGAACGATTAGTAACACTTCCTGAACGTCCTCCGACAACAAACTGGGATTTTGGGTCCGCGAAGAAATACCACCGGCACACCACAAATAAAGATATAAAGTTAACGGAGTTTATAGAATTCCTAACACGATACTTCGGCGTTATTCCAGAGTAGTTTGTTTCCGTAAATATGAAAACATGTAGTCAGCGGCCAGACGTTTTATGTCGCATTTGAAAAGACGAGCAGGAGTGCTTACGTAAGGCCACTCAATTCTAAACTGGAAATTTATGGTTTGAATAGTCCGATGTATTCAACGAAAAAAAGCCAACTAAATATTATGCGAAATTCGAAACTGACAAACAGCAACTGAAATCAAGCATTTTTTTCCAACTGTGAAGAACAAGTTTGCGCTCACTTGTTTCTGAACTACACGAACTAATACATGTTCTGATACTCTTCTTGGGACAAGAGATTCATCTTTGTTATTGTTCCAAAGCAACTGCTCGTGAGCCAATCAGATCCCTGTCGTTTTCATTAAGACACATTGCATCTTGGTGTTAGCCCTAAATGCACTAAGATGTGCATTTGTTGTGCAATGGTTTTCTACAATTTTCTTAAAAGTGCTAACGTAGAACACGACCATCGCTCGTAGGTGTAATTTTACTTGCATCGCGGTGGAATAGTTCAACCTCTATACCACTATACGAGCTCAAGATCACCCAAATAGTATAAATCTTTTTATTTACATGTGAATTGAGCTGGGAAATTTTTAGTTGGAGTTGCCTCTGCTTCTCTTCTTCCTCCTCTAGTTGTTCTTGCAATTGGACGATTTCTGACTCGGCCTCTCGAAGTTTTGTGGTGGTATTCAGTTTCTGACGGGTCTCGTCCGCCAATGATTCCTAGAAAAACGTAGTAGAAAGTAATTCACTCGGTTAACACGATGGTTGTAGTTGTCTCGTAACATCGATGTAAACTACAGCTATTGCCGACCAAGTTGAAAATCGCAGGCGAATTATAGACAAGATAGCACAGTACTCTGGCCTGTGGGAGTGCGAATGAACTACCAATGACCAACCATTAACAATGCTTACCCATAGTCAAACTTCCTTAACCCTACAAACCACCAAATCGATCATATGGCCATTGAGCTATTTACATGGTATTCAAAATGAAAACAAACTAATGAAATGTCCTTAGAACTGTTTACATCACTGATAAGGACTCTTCTATTTGGCACGATTTCGTCGAGTGGTAAAAAAAAACTTAGTAGGGCACAATCTTTTTAACTTTACATTTCGAAAGATCACTTAGCAATCCACATTGAGAGTTTCAACCAAAAACCTTAACACCTGAATTTTTACTGATTTTTTTATAGATTTCCAATCAAGTGTCTCCATCACCTGTTGGTGGTATTAAGGTCAAAAAACTTTATCCAATGGCAAAAGAATTCAAATGGATAATGCACTTAACGAAAGGACCGTATATACTACAGCAGGGTTTCTTTCCGAGAATATCACGAGGCAAAACAAAACTATAAAAAGACGTGGGGGACATGACAGTTAGGTAGTCCCGGAGTAATCCCCGAAAAATATTTGGTATCTAAATGTCTAAAGTGAATTAAATGTTAAGCTTGCAGGTTCACATGTCCGTTATAATCGTAAGCATTACGCCGCAGGCAAGCGAAGTTAGCAGTGAATGGTCAACTGAACTCTTTATACTTCCCTAGGAGAAAGGGATTAACTATGAAGTACTTACTGCGCTTGCGCATAACGTTATTCTAGTGTATGCCCATAATCTTTGATTCATACTATTTTAATAATTGCAACCAGAAAATTTAAAAATGTGGAAAAAAATTTTTTAAGCTCAGAATTTTCCCTACCAAAGAAACCAAGCACTTCTCGTTCGGAAAATATTTACGCCATAAACTCACCTGCACTTCTTGCACCTGCAAGTTCAGAGACTTGTTCTGTCTTTCTAGAGTACTTGACTTCGACTCAGCCTCTTCGAGTTGAGTTGTCAGTGACTCCAGTTCCTTCTGGGCCTTCGCTTTGGCTGATTGTAAGTCGGCCACCTGCCGTTCATCGTCGGTCAACCGGACATTTACTTCACCCAGACTGTTCTCTAAGGTTTTCACGCGCCTTTCAAGCTCGGATTTCGCCTTGGACGTCGCCTCTAAGTCGGCCTGGAGTTCGCTCTTGTCTTCTTCAAGGTTGGCTTTGGCCTTCTCTAACTGAACTTTATTCTGCCCAGAAAAAGCAAGATACGTTGAGAATGCAACATCCTAAAGCTAAGGGATCCACTTAAAATACGTATCATCAACAGGAATGTACCGGGCAATGATTTCTTTCCTCTCCGGCGGGATACCGATGGGCCGGCTACCGTACAACTCTTTTTTTTTTTGTCATACAGCAACAATTTTGCCAAGCCTTAGTAGTTTTATCCTCAAGATTCTTTAAGACAAGACAAAAAATTAAACGAAAACAGCCACTTCATCTTGCCAAAATCTTCATAACTATTCCTTTTGAAAACAATCATTGAGCCAACGTTCTTTCTCTGAGATATGTAATTCAACGAGGGCATGAGATTCTCCAGATTTCTCTAGTTTGTGTTCTGTGTAACATACTGAGTGCAAAATGATTATACATAAAAGAATTTTCCCTCTTTTCGTATTATTTTAGTGTTAGAGCAATGACTCAAAACTAAAACTAAAGCAATCGATTATCCTGACCGGATATCAGATTGTGAAAAAATTCACTCTCCAGCTGAACATTGTGTCCGATGCACCCAAATCATGTAAGACGATAACTGAGTGGAAAGGAGAGAATTCACTAAAGGTCAAAATAATACTTAAGCTGAAGAAGGGCACACCATCCGAAACGTCCCCGGAAATACTTAAGTACAGCTTAAATATTCTTTTGACAACTTATATAATGCTGATATAAGGAAACATTTGGGTTTAGTGTGTATGAAAGAGAAGGCCAGGGAGGCAAGATTGAGATGGTTTGGACACGTACAGACAGGTGGTGGTGTCACAAAGGGAATGTCGAATGAAGAGTTGGAAGTGAAAAGACGCGTTGGGAGACCACGAAAGACATGGATGGATAACATCAAGGCTGACATGCAAGGGAAAGGGTTGGGTGTAGGCGACTGGAGTGACAAAAATGTGGCGACATACAATCCAGGCAGCAGGCCCTACTGGCTAAAACTGCTGAGGAGGAGGAGGAGGGAAAGTAGTGAGTTCTCTCCTTTCCTCTCGTTTACTGTTTCATATAACACTTTTGAGAACTTAGCAGCATCTTATTTGCATAGGATCCCCAATCATTACAACTATCACTTTCCCGTGAAATTCCCCTAAGAAAAGTTACGAGAGAAATTGCGAGTGCACTCGTTTGGTCATGTCCTTTTCCACCCTTGTTCTGCCTTTTAAATTGTGAGTTTGATTTAAAAGAGAATCCCTTAAGAATCAGTCTCGTACCAGTTCTTTGACAACAAGTCAACTTCATTCGAACCACGAGGATTCCCTAAGTTTTGGTAGTTCCTCAGATTTTCGGGTCTTACACGAAGATCGATTACTCGTGCTGTGTTTGCTGTCCACGTACACCAGCGACTAAAGTATCTTCCACCAGAAATCTTAAATTAATCAAGCAACAAGCCGCGAAAAGATTTCTGTTCTGCGAAATACAGTGATGAACCTCGAAACCTTGATCGAGGGGCTTGCTGTTGGTGAACAATGCGTTTTCGTGTGGAGTCGTCAAAGCATGCCACCTACGTGTCCCATATACAGACAAGAGACACTGAAATGTGCCCAAGGAGTTAAGTCTGGTTTCAGCATAAGTTACTCAAGTACAGGATAAGGGGCTGATCACATGGGAAAATTTCAGCCTAGGAGACCGGGTTGAAAAAAGCCCCGATTACATGAGATATTTCAGCTCGGACTGAAACTGAAATCGGAAGTGAACTCAGGCAGGAATTTATCAATAGCCTTTGTTGTTTCAACAATTTAAATCTTCTCACGTGCTTCAATCGTCTTTTCAGCCCGGTCTGAAATTTTTTCTTACGATTATGTGGGATTTTTCAGCCCGAGTTGAAACTTTCTTCATGTAATCGCGAGCTCCGTTTTTTAAGTACTTTATCGGAAGGCCGGGCTGAAATTCTCGATGTAATCAGTCCCTAAAGCACAACAATCTGCACAAGAGTATGCATGAACGACATAAGCGTATCTATCAACGGTGAAGGGGGCTCTAGCCCCCCCCCCCCCCTCCTCCTCTTCTTAATCCCCACTCTCTGGACCCACCGATGATGAAGGGAAGAACTCGGTCAGTGAAATCGTACAGAAATGAAAAACCAGACCTTTTGTGCTGAATAAGCATTAACCCCTCGTCCAAGTTAACTCCAACAACAGAGATAGCCCATTGTACAAATCTAATTCAGGTAGAAAGTAGTCCCACAAATCCAACAGATTACCTTTTTCGTCGATTCCAACTGAATATTCAGTTCTTCTACAAGCTGCGAGTGTTTTTGTCGCAGGTTAGACATCGCTGCTTCATGGGCAGCCGATTCCTCGTCAATACTTTTCTTCAGCGATTCCAGTTCGTGTTCGCGTTTTTTTCGCATTTCTTCGACTGCAGCCGTTGTGTCGATTGACTCTTCAAGCTCTGACTTCAAGTTGTTCAGTTCCTAAATAAAACGAGGACAAATGTTCAGTCCCAGCAGATCGCGATTGCTAGCTTGTGTTGGCGCCGAAATGGCAAGTAAGTTGGTTGATTGTATCCCCCAGTAACACAATTGTTGATGTAGTTTTATTACTAATGCGGACGGGAGTACAGTTTAGCGGACGCAGACAAACCGCTGACCTTTTAAAGTTACGATTAGGAATAGGAATAGGAATAGGAATAAGGTTAACGTCAGGTTAAGCCTGTTCACACTAGTAGCACAAGCATAAGGATAACATCAATACAAAAACAAAGGATGATATCTGCTCAAGGACTTGAAAAGATAAAACAATAAGATTTTTTCTTTGTTTCGTCTTCTGTTCGGCTCTTGGCATTTGCTTGGACTATGATCTTCTGCTTATGATTACGACGATCCTTACGTCGCAGGCTTGACTTCATTCCTTTGTTTTGCCTTTTATTTCGTCGTTATGCTTATGCTTATGCTCACGTGTGAACCAGGCTTTAGAGTTAGGGTAAGGCTTCGGGAGGTTAAGCCTGCGATTACCTAATTCAGGAGCATCCACTTAACTGCACTTGACCCAACCTCCTACCCAGGGTCATATCTACACTCACTGTTGCGAGCGTAGCGGGAAGCGAAGATGGGATCCTGGGCACGAGGTTGCACTTGACCACAATTGCTGCCCAATTATTGTGTCTAACAAATGAGTATTCTTGAACACTCATATCATGCACAGTAATAATTAGGCCGTATTTGTAAAGAAACTACATTAACCCTTTAACGGTCAAATTTTTCAAAAGAAACTGCTAATTATGCATTCTTTTCAAAATCCTTTTGAAAATATATTGAAATTTGTTCATGCATCTAATTTTCATACATTAAATCGTACAGGTATCCCTGATCGCCCGTTGAAGGGTTAAAATTGTGCATAGAAGGCAAACGTTTTTCCATGAGGCAAGAAAAGTAGAGTTGTTTGCTCTTCAAAGCATACCTCGCTCGTTGATTTTCTTTGTTTTTCTGCCTTAACTCTTGAACTTTTTTCTGCCTCAAGATCTTCTTTCAACTCTTCGATCTGGTTCTCTAATTCACGCTTCGTTCTCTCAAGCTCGAGCCTTTTATTGGTTTCCTCGTCGGCCCTTAAAAACGATATCAAAACCGAAATAAATTTAAATGCTCGTAATAACCTTTTAATCACGCAGGTATACACACGAACCCTTACATGCACACGCACACGCACGCACACGTACACGCACACGCCAACACTTACCAATCCATACAGACACATCCACACACTCGCCCACACGTACAGGAACACAAATACACCCAAACGAACCCATGCACCCACTTGTATGAACACAACATGTACACTTAGTTACCTTCCATTAGCCTCGTTGACTTCCATTTCTCGTTTAGTGAGGGTACCTTCTAGCTCTTCAATCTGCAACGTAGTAAAGGAAAACAGTCATATTTGCAATGAGAAGTAACCGACTTGGGGGTGCGTTTGTAAAATTTTTAACCATCAGTTTCATTCACCGTAAAAGGTTCGACCTTACGTTGTACAGTAATCGTGGAGTCTCTATGTAACGGTCACAAAAGACCAACTGAGCGTACCCTTTGCTTTGCCTCTGATAATCGTTCCTGCAACTCGGCAATCTCGGCCAACAACTTCCTCTTTTCCTTTTCAAGTTCTTGACGCAACTAAACGAAGAATAAATAACGTAGGAGAAAATGTTATGGTGCGACCGATGCAACAATTCGTTCTATAATGCATAAGCACGACCACAGCAGTCCTTTTTCACGATCGTTTCTTTGAATACATAGGAACCACATACAGAACGTGCCTAGCAGCCACAACGTTTAAAACTGAATTTAATCAGGGCAGGAAACCTTTTTTCGGTACACGGTCTATTCTCGGACCTCGAGGATGGTCATGCACAGAGTTATTAAAGGTAGTCTTCAAGAGTCAGTTCTCAGGAGAAAATACGTGAACCGAGTTCAGTTCTGGACTGTAATAGAATAGGCATGAACCAAATACAGTTCCTCCCACGAACCGAAGCACATGACTGCATAGGCCAACCAGGGGGGTTCCCATATATGTGGTTAAAACCATCAGGTCCACCCATTCCTCGTCCAATTACGTCAATGTTGAGGAGTTTGAGGGTTAATATTCACCTTAAAATTTTACCAGAAACGGTCAATAACTGTAAGACAACTGGAAAAACGCGACATTTCCATTTTCGCTTCTTATCTACATAACTCTACTGTAACCCTTAAATTTTCCTATAATTTCTCGTTACCTTTTAAATCACCTTGACACTACTATACCATTTAACTTGGGTAGGATTAAGGCGTTTGACAGGGTTCCTTTTTCCACAAAATGAAGGCCGTGTTCAAAGGGTTTCAGATCAGTGTTCGATCAAGGTACACATCGCTTGCTACTTTTCGTACTCTGTCATACAGACGTGAGACGGCAACAGGTAGGAGCTTGCTGATTAGATACCGAAACCTGACATTTTTGCCTTACCTTTTCTTCGTTCCTAAGTCTATCTTCAAGGTCGGCAATCATGGCGTCTTGCTTAGCCTTAGTCTTTCCAAGCATTTTGCTTTTGTCTTCTTCATCTTGAAGCGCAGTCGAAGTTTCGGCTAATCTCTCTTCAAGCTGTTTTCTTTCTTTACCCAACTAAATCAATACAAAGACAAAAGACAACGAAGTTTTAAACAATTCAAGCTTCCCCTTCGGTGAAATTTTGTCAAAATTAGCCGACGAAATCACCTACCTTTGAGTTGGAATCTTCCAAGGCTACTAAATCTTCTTCCATCTTCTTGATTTTCGCCTCGCACTGTACCTTTTCTAAGTGAAGTTTCTGACGCGAAGATTCTTCTTCCTCAAGCCTACCGCAAAAAAAACCAAACAAAATAAGAATGTCTAATGAAGCTCACGCCATCCAAATAATCCGCCATTTAACCAATATTATTTCTTCTATGCATGCCTAAAAAGTTTCATATTTGTCCATTATTTAGGATTCATTACTCCTATCGCAGTCGTCCGAAATGGACGATTTTCCCAAGTTAGCGCATGCACCATTTTGACAGGTTTCATCCATAGAATGTCAGTGGAAAACGGAACGTATGAATCTTTTTCCAAAGATATTAAGTCCAAAGTTTGAGGGAATCTGCAGGTATTCCGTGGCTATGTTACAGTTGCTAAGGATAGTTCACTTCAGCTACTAACTTATTTCGGACGAGGACGACAAACTTAAGAACTAACCAAGATACTGAATCTGCGAAGGTTTTTCATTTGGTGATGTAATACGGTGACGTCACACTAATGTTATCAAAAAAACTAAAAATGTTGATCTCTATGATTGTCGCATTTATTAGCATCACGCGATATTAATATGAAAATCGCCCGAACCAGAGTTGCTATCTACGAAAACGTCACCATGTGAATATTTCACTAATTAAATTTTGACGAGGTTGCTAGAATTTTTTGTATATTTTACGGCATTGTTCATATGGTAGAGCCGATATCTCAGGTTCTTTAATCTTCTTAAACGCCAGACAACTTTCCTTGGGAACACAGTCTAGATTCTAATCACAATTTTAAAAAAATAAATTGAAATGAAGATATACGAAAATTATAGGATTTTTTCTTTTTCTGTGACGTCACGATGATGTCACAATAAAAATCGTCAAAAAATAGAACTTTGTTTACAAACACATATACCAGGTGGCTGGTTCTTAACCTTTTCACTCCTAACTTTTTGAAAACAAATAGATTAGTCTAATCAAAAGTCTTGTGAAAATCTATTGAAATCTGTTCGTGCATCCAATTTGCATACATAAAATTGCGCCTATAGGTGCGACTGGGAGCTAAAGGGTTAAATCTCTGAAGATAAAGAGGGCGAAATGGATTCATTTCACACAAAATTATACCACCATGACAGATTGGGTATTGCACAAGCACGAGGCCCGAAGAACCCTGTCAACTGCATAAACGAAAGCAAAGCTGTGAAAACAAGTCCATTAGAACGGAAAAATGAACTTACTACGCACTTAGTAAACAGTTTAAGTTAGCAACTAGGAAAAGGAGAAAATGTAAAAGTGCTAATCTGGTTTGAGATATAGTACTCAAAACAAGTTATCTTACAATGAACTTAATCTAAGACATAAAACAAAGCCTTGTCTAGAATACATGTCGAACACACCACAATGATTAAATGAGGCAAAATTAACTGTCTGGTTTGTGTACCAACTTTCCCGCTGAAAGTGCTCGTCCAATGAAACATAAGTAGTGCTGTCCTCAATTGACAAAGCCTCCTCCCCTCGCCCATTGATTATCCAATCAAAACGCAGTCATTTCGCCCTCTGTTCTCAAGTGTGTAAGAGAACTACACGGATATTTACAAAAGCAACAAATTATTAAAAATAGCAACAATTCCAGGATACTCACTGTTCCTCAAGGTCCATTATATTCTGCTGTAGTTTTCGTTTCTCTTCTGTTAAATCCTGCACTTTATCTTCTTCTTCTTCTATTCTCGTCTCCAGATCCTGCAGCAAATCTTCGAGCTCGGCCTTCTTTCCTGCCAATCGCTGTCTCATCTCCTCGGCCTCGGCATAAGCCTCACGCTCGCTTTCAAGCTGCTCCGACAGAATCTGTTTCTCTTCACTCACCTGAGCGTGCCGTTGCTCAAGCTCTTTGAAGTTTGTCTCGAGCTTCTCCAAAGTTTCAGAAACCTTTTTCAATTCATCCTGCTGTTGATGTAGTTCTTCCTCCTGTCGAGTCACATTCAAGAGTGGCTTCACCTTCGTGAACAATCGCCACCACGGCCAGTTACGGAGCTTTAAGTAGTTTATACAGTTTCTCTGCAAGACACGAATGGCACTCAGTTGCTGGGTCCTCTTCTCGTAGTTCTTTCTGGCCAAGTTACCACGACAGAATGCCTGGAAGATTGTGATGATCTCGGTCAACTTCGTGTCCCGGTCTTCCTCAAGTTTAGCCAGTACACCAGCTCGGAAAAAGATCTTCGATTGCCCGACACGATACGAGTTCTTGTCCAGCTCCAAATGGTCCAACTGTAAGAAAGAGAAATTTCATAATACCACTACTTTACACATTGTACGTGGTCGAAAATAAAATGCTCCACTTGCACAAAAATAGTCACTTCAAGAACTCAATAACTGAACAGTAAGGGGCTGATTACATGGGAAAGTTTCAGCTCAGCAGAAGAGTAAGGGGCTGATTATATGAGAAAGTTTCAGCCTGGCAGACCGGGTTGAAAAAAGCCCCATTACATGAGGTATTTCAGCACGCATTGAAACTGAAATCAGAAGTGAATCCAGGCAGAAATTTCTCGGTAGTCTTTGTTGTTTTGTCAGTTTAAATCTTCTCACGTGCGTCAATCGTCTTTTCAGCCCGGGCTGATTTTTTTTCGTGCGATTACATTGGGTTTTTCAGCCCGGGTAGCTCAAACCGGGCTGAAACTTTCTTCACGTAATCGCGAGCCGCCATTTTTAAGTATTTTATCGGAAGGTCGGGCCGAAATCTCAGCCCGGTTAACCGGGCCGAAATTTTCAGTATGATCAGCTCCTAAATTACAAAGGCAATCTCAACTGTGATTTGTCTAAATATGATAAACGCTGGCTTTTTTTGATAACCTCCTCGTTAGTTTCTGTGGCTAAAACACAATTTCTTTTTATCAGTCAATGAAAGTCAACGAACAGACTTTCAAGCTTTCTCCATGAGTGAACGTATAAAATGCTTCGTTTCCAAAGACATTCAAAAAATGATGTTTTATACGCACGTTCTCAAGCTATTCTACTCAGAAAAACTTTGAGTCCCTGACGGGAATCGAACCCGTAACCTTCTGATGAGGTGAGATGCTCTAACCATTGAGCTACATGGACTCAGATGGTGAGCGTAGGTTACATTTATGTACTGGTTCGAATTGATGGTAGACATATGTACTACCAGTCTGCAAGTCTCGATATGTCGCCAATCTAGTGATAATCAATGAGATATTAAATGTCCATGTAGCTCAATGGTTGGAGCATTTCACCGGCGATCTGAAGGTTACCGGTTCGATTCCCGTCAGCGACTCAGAAAGTTTTTCAGAGTAGAATAGCTTGAGAACGTACGTATAAAACATCAATAATCTACCAAGCTACTACATTTAATAACTCATATTTAAAAATCTCGCAGTGCAAAATTCATCGGGTCTAATACACTGCTTAGGGAAATGACAAACTTCAAAATCCCCGTGACTGGGTATTTGCCATCAACTTGAAAAAAAAATCCCTGTATATTGCTCGAGTGATGGTTGCAGGAAAAACTGATCCATGCATTGTCAGGAGGGTATTCGACTTACCATGAGCTGAGCTGCTTTCCGTCCATCCATAAAACCTTTGGGAATAACATTTGGTGTCAGAATTTCGTACCTACAAAAAAGGATATGCACTATAAGCTCGCCTGTTGACGCCATTCGTGAGCAACCCTCGCATCACGCACGACTAGCGCGGCTTGTATTTGCACGATAGAGAAACCACGACTGAAGCTTCTCACGTTTTTTCCGCAATACCACTGACAGCCCATTCACATGATACGGTTGTAGCACAGGACTGTTCGTTCTGTTCCCAATTACCTGAATGGAGTCCTACGCACGTAATGCTACACTAGTGAGCAAACCGAAGGCAGGTGAAGAGCCCTTCAGACAACGTTCCATACCCAGGTCGGACAATCGTATACAAAAATCGTATCCTGTACATGGGCTCCTTGGTTGATCATTTAAACGCTCATAAAATTATACATCGGCTAACACCATATTATGTTTCGGATTCTGACTGCATCATGAGAACGCCTATACTAACCGATAATGAACTATTCTGAAAAAAGACAATTCTACGATATGTTTTGGTAAGCAAGATAAAAATATCGAGAAATTAACATTATTCTTCGGTGTACTCAGAAGAGACCTAAATATTTTCTCTGAAAACACTTAAAACTCCGACGTTGCAAAGAAATTGTCCCAGTCTGACTGTCCTGACACCGAAAGTATGGCCCCCTTATGAGATCTTGTATTTGAGGGTACTCGGAGGGTGAACATTAGAATATTTAGTTGGCCAAGGATGCACGAGAGAACTAGTTTCAAGAATTGCGTTAACATATTCAAGTGTTGTTTCATTAACCCTTTTATAGGCCATAGTGCATTTACCTATATGGGCCTAAAGGCCTGTTCACACTTGCGATTTTGTGCCTCGCGATAGACATCTTGGGGTATGTGTTGAACTGACCAGAACATCGAGGACAAACTCCAGCGAATCATAACCGGATATTTTGCTGCATAGACTGCCACAGGTTTATCGCATACACCAGGAGAACAATTGCAACGTACAAGATCGCACGTATGAACGGACCTTAAGTATACAAGGGAACCCAACCTGGACGATTAAACATTTGTAATTCGAGTAGTGCGCTCGTTAGAGTACAGTTAAACGGACGCAGACAAGCCGCAGACCTTTTAGAGATAGGCTTGAGTTAGGGTTGGGGTTAATTTTAAGTATTGTGGTTAGGTGAGTTCAGTTCCGCAATTGCCTAATTCAAATGCACCCGCAGAACTGCACTCGCCCGTGCGCTCTCCTCCAGAAGTGCCTATGGCCTGTTCTGTATACGAAGAACTCTCTCAAGGGCGTCAATACCGCACAATGTTCACACTTAACATGTTCAGTATAATTACACAGGTGACTATCGAAAATCCCGCGTGGTGATTGGCTACAAATTCACCTACAGGTGATTATAACAGCGAAAGCGCAGAAACAAGATGGCTGCTACTTTTGTAAATGTTACCGAGGGGATTTTAAAAGTGCTAATTCACTACTTTCTTTCAAATAATCACCTGTGTAATTATACTAAAACAATTATTCGCCTCAGGCTCGGTGAATATTATAGAAAAATCCCGTCGACATCGTCTCGGGGGTCACCCAACAATACTCACTACACCTACGGTGAATAATTGTTAAATACAGCCTGACTCGTCCGGTTACAGTCTAATAGTAAAGCGTTCTCTGGTTCTGGCTTATATACGAGATAATATAGTGTAAAAGTCCGAGTCCGCATAAACTAACCGTTGCTTGAATTCCTGGAATGCCAGTCTGTTTGGAAATCCTTGTCGACAGATACGGATGCCTTCAAGGACACCGTTGCATTTGAGCTGATCAAGGACAAGATGAGAGTCAATCTTGCCAGCCTGGAAGACAACGGACAAGAATTTATCAAGATATTTTTCACCATTTAATTCAAATACCAGTCTTGTACTGAAGTGTTGCTGAAGTAACAAATCATGTTCCCATGTACGTTTTTGTGAAGTACGGTACGATGTATTGCTTGTTTCTGTTCACCAGCGCTATATTTTCAATGTCTAGTAAGCATCTCTTCTGGAAATACAATCTACAAGTTTATGATTGAATTTTAACCGAACGATTAAAAAAGGAAACTCCCCCCCCCAGAAAAACATCTTATGCTATTTTTGTAAGCCGAAATCGCGTTTTATTTTCGTTTTGTAAAGGCGGTTATCTTCGGTTTCGAGGGTTCTACTTCAACGAACTCAATAATTTTACGGAGGAGATGAAATCCAAACCTTTCACTTGATTAGCATTTTATAACACAATTTTCCAATTTATTGCGAATTAATCTTCGTATTAGGACTTTTAGTATTTTCACATAACTCATCAATATTTGGCAGATTTTAGATTTTTGATTGCAGTAAAGTGCCTTTAGTTATACTGGATAACCCTATCAGCAACATAAGCTGTTCTCCCTAAAGGTCCAGTAAGGGCCACCCCTCATGGGCCCAGTGTTACTACAGGAGAAAACCGGAGTACCCGGAGAAAACCTGCGATGCTTGGTAGAGACAAACTGGACAACACTCTTCTCACATGCGACAAAGGTAATTTTAATCACGTAACCGCACGAAGCCGGGATCAAACCCTAGTCACAGTGGTGCGAGGCACGTGCATTACCACCGTACAACCAGCCACCCCACTGGTGATGGTGATTGGTTGATTGCAGTAGAGTTTTAACATCGAAACGCGGCATTATATTGTTCATTTGTACTATTGAATATTTCAATGAGAAACTGTTTATTAATATCGAGAGGTTCAGGTTTGTTACAACCAGTATATTTAAACCTACATATAATCACACAAAGTCAAGGTTCACAACATGCCAACCAGTCATTTTTCCTGGTTTTCGATGGAAGTCTTCTTTTATTAATCTAGCTAGAAGACAGTTTACGTTTATTCTCACCCTTTTCTCGTGATTAGGAATGATGCAACGAACAAAATTTGGGTTGGTGTTTCCAAGAACTTCCATGAGCCTTGAAAGTTGTTCCTGGAAAAAGAGGAAGGTGTTACGAAAACAAAAATACCAAGGATCATGGTCTGGAAAACGTTTGTGATATTAACCTTGTATAACTGTCCTACGGTCCTGAACATTCCTTTTCTAACTTTAGAGCCAAATGGAGAGTCTGAACTTGCAGTAGCACCAAGACCAACAACGTTTTCTGTTCAGGGAGAAAAGCATGAAATGTAGTCAGGTGAAGTTTCAACGTTCACTTCCAAAGTAATCTACTATTAACGGCCTAAAACCTGCAAAAATTGTTATTTTACAAAGCTTCTATTGAAGTAAATGTTATATTTGACCCGACTCAGTTTGAACTTCTTTTGAAAGACTAAAGCGCTGTTTTAAACGGGCGATTTTGTGCCTTGCGATTGACATCTTGGAGTATGTGTTTAACTGACCAGAGTGTCGACGAAAAACTACAGCGAATCATAAGCGGGTATCTTGCTGCATAGACTGTCATGAGTTTATGACATACACCGGGATGACAAACGCAACGTGCGAAATTTCGCGTGTAAACGTCCCTAAACACTTCATTTTTGGGGAGCCTAGAACAAGCAAAATGGCGGACTGCGATCGAGCGAAGTAAACGATTTGGGGAGAAAAGCACTTTCGCTGTTTTCGGTAATTTTAGGAAAAACACTTCATTCCTCATGAAGTTGGGAATTTTCCTTGCGGGGCGATAGCGAGAATAGCAAGATGCTGCACCCCGCTGCGACGCATCGAAGAGAACCCTGGTGTTGGAGCACAACACAGCAATTTTTTTAAATACTTTATAGGGAAAGTTTAGGTATAAAGCAATATCCTTCTTCATTCAAAAATGAATATGAACCTCTCTTGGACTCTTTATCCAACCGTCTCAGTCGTAAGATGATATTACACCTATTTCAACGAGGATTGTTCAATGTCATAAATATTGCTAAATAATTGCTAATAAAAAATTCTCAATGAAATTTTGCTGCGGTAAGATTTTGTGGGAAAAAAAAGTCGCCATATAAAAATCACATGGATGTTTATGCATGTATAGCGGAAAACTGGGCCAGTCTATGTCAGACGTACGCAGAAATGCCAGTCTACGAATATCAAAGAAAAAACCAAGGGATTTTGAAGCTTAAGGTCTCCAAAACAGTAAATATTATAGACGTCCGACAATTTCAAAAGTAAAGAATAAGGCTACGTTTACACTACAGCAGAAGTCTTCGGATTCAAAAAGTATTCGAATTCACATCAAAATTGTATTCGGATTAGTTGACCATTCACACAGGAAAAAATATCTGGATTAATTGCATGCTCACGTTAGAGTTAAAGTAAAGAGTGCTTTCTTGTATAAGCATGTATAAATTATCAAATTTTATTCAAAGTAACGCCGGACAACCGAAAAATTTCTTTCCATTTACTTTTTATGACAGCCTCTAATAAAAACTTGTTCCACTGGTTACTTCGGCTGTCATTCACGAAAACGAGAAAGATTTCGCCAGAGTCTTAGTTCCCCGGATTCAAAGTATCAAGATTCTTTTCCGGACTTGAATTTATCCAGATTTGTGATCAATCAGAAGACTTTCTGTACCGGATTCGTTACTTCAGTGTAAACGGCTACTTTGAATCCGAATAAAAAGTCTCTGGATTGCCTACAAATCTGGAGAAATTTGGTCTAGTGTAAACGTAGCCTAAAACATAAATCGAACAACGTCTTCTTGTTAGCTTGGTATTTATACATTCATACAAATTGTCATACATATTTATTAACCGAGAGCGAGGTGCGTACGAGAAAGCATTTGCCTGAGGTTTTCGTACAGACCGAGCGTCGAAAGAGCAAGGTATGTGCGAAAAAACGAAGGCAAACACTTTCCAGTGCGGACCGAGTAAACGAGGTGAATGAGGAACGTATTATATGGCTTGTGGTTGGTTTTCTTTCCCATTTTGATTGGGGTTTCGACATCGGATGTCGCTGTTTTCCTTACCTCGTCATATGTTCGTTTTGCTTCTTGTTTCCACGAGTTAAGCGGCCATTTCTCGTAATTTTATACAATTCGCTTTAAACAAAAGCAGCACTGGTCTTCCATGCATTAAATAATTCAATATTTTTCAATTTAGAATCTCGATCTTCTCAAATTTCATCAAAATTTGGAAGAAGGTTTTCCCGCCAAAACTTGCCGTTCCGGAATAAAAATCGTATTGGACCGGTCCGATATCGTAATATATCGGATCGGGTTGCTGTAACCAATCAACATGCCTCAAACTAACAGTTTCCCGTTAACCAGTAGTTTTCATTGCATGGTGAAGTTGTAGTTTTTATTGCATGGTTACTAAAATTCTGTTTAAATAATCCGACATGGTTAATAAAAGTTCTGTTTGGATAAATCTCAGTAAATACTGACGTTCATTTTTCCTGCTTTGAGATGGACTGCTTTTCGAACAATCAGAAAACGCGAATTTAAATCTAAACAGACCACATAACAAGCAGTAAACTAGGACGTTTTTATGATGGAGGAAAATTTCGAATGTTCGCACATTTTTTAAGACCCGACCGGGACCTGTTGCGAAAAATGCAACTTTGAGCCTTCCGGCTCGCATTTTTCGCAACAGGTCCCGGTCGGGTCTCAAAAAATGCCCTAATACCCGTAATTTTCCTCTATCGTAAAAATTTAACTGTTAATCGAGTGTAAATGCCATAATATTCTTTCAGTAAATCGGAAATCCGTCTACAGAGTCTTGGACAGCCAACTTCGTAATTTAGGAACTGATTACATGGGAAAATTTCAGCCCGGCAAACCGGGTTGAAAAAAAGGCCCGATTACATGAGATATTTCAGCACGGACTGAAACTGAAATCGGAAGTGAAACCAGGCGGGAATTTATCGGTAGCTTTTGTTGTTTTGCCAATTTAAATCTTCTCACGTGCATCAATCGTGTTTTCAGCCCGGGTAGCTCAAACCGGGCTGAAACTTTCTTCATGTAATCGCCAGTTCAGATTTTTAAGTATTTTATCGGAAGGTCAGGCTGCAATTCTCCATATAATCAGCCTTTTGGTCAGTAAAATTTCATTCTACTTACCTAGGAGGTTAATTACTCCAAAAATTAAGTTCGAGCCCTGGTAACCATGCGTAATTTTGCATACGGATCGAAATACAAGTTGAGCCATAAAATATTAGGACTTGACTGTCGATCACAGTCAACTGCCACTTACCAGTATCTTTCCACAAGCTAGCAACAAATGGGTCGCTGGAATTCTGAAACAACGCAACTATGTTATCGTTCAAAGGATCCATGTTCTTCATCAGCCATTTCTGGGCGTTGTAATCAACCTACGAAAATTAAAAAACGCGAAATTTTATTCTTTATTCTTTTGGGATTTTTGTGGTCTTAATTTAGTTAATACGTTTATTACAACTTTTACGCCAATCATTGATAGTTATAGACTCAGGCAATGTTTACAATACAGCGAAAGTCGTCGGATTCAAGAAACGTCTTCGGATTCGTTGGCTGGTTCCATATAGACAAAAGTATCTGGGTTGGTTGCATGCTCTCGTGAACGCAAACAGTGCTTTCTTATCTAAGAATGGGCGTAAATCCTCACAAATTTTATTGAATGTAACCCTGTATAACCGAAAAACTTCTTTCCATTCTTTGTTTATTACAGCCCCTGATAAAAAAAATCCTATCCTAACAGCTGCTACTTCTGCTGTTATACTCAAAACCGAAGAATACTTCTCCGGATTCTCACCTCCACGGATTCAACGTAGCCAGATTCTTTTCCAGATTCATATTTATAAGGATTCGTATGCATTACGAAGATTTTTCTATATCATATTCGTACATAAATTGACTTCAAAGACGAAGTCAGATTTCCAACGAATTAATCCTCAGGAATAAGGCCTAGTGTAAAAGTAGCCTTAACCACTGCAGAATCAAAACCCACGACCAACCAAAAACTTCAAGAAGTATAAGATAAAAACATATTCCGAAGAATAACGTCATCTTGAAAACTCTAGATACGAGTCAATACCCAGACGAAACTTTAGTTGCAACTGTGATGTTTCAACTAAGGTTTGGTCTAGTTATTTACTTTTATTGAGTTTTTAAGATGACGTTATTCTACGGAATGTTCAATTTTATACCACTGCATAAAGTTTTCGTAACTCTTGCGGTTAAGAAATCAAAACACGATAAGAGATGTGCGATCGCATACAAAAAAATCAACGGAAATACTCCGGACTACATCAACGCTAGACAGAAAACCAGCTCTTATGTTCACACAAGAAATACCATATTTTCAAACTTAAATTTTATTTGCCCACACTTAAACAAGATCTCTGATGGTGGCCGCACATTTAGTGTAAGGAGAATCAGACTGGAATAATCTTAGACCAAATCTTAAGACAAGACAGACATGTCTTAACAGAAACTTATATAAATCTCATCTTGATGCTCAGAGAATAAACAGTTACTTTGATAAATTAAATAGAACCAGATCTCTAACAAAACCTATTATGTTTTGTTGATTTAACGATATATTATCTTAATAAATATTTGTATTATATGAACATTTTATATGTTATCAATTATTATACCGATGTTATTATGTAGTGTTAAATTTAAATCTGTATTTTCAATCTTAGTGAGGCCACTAGGGTATCAGTGTTTATAATACTGTCATGTGTTACCCTCTTTAAATAAAGTCGATTACCTTACCTTAGTTGTGCATGCATGTGAATCACGTTACAAGAACCTCCCTATATGAACTTTCAAAAAGTAAAACATTGAACTTACCAAGCCAGCATAATGGACAATACAGAAGTCAGCATTTGATCGGAAATCTGGTTTCTGGAACTTGGGACTACCCGAGATCTCCTTCTCAAGTTTGGCCACAAAGCTTTTGTCAGTCGCTTTCGGAAACCAGCACTCTTCATCCAGCAAGCCTAGGACACCAACTTGCTATAGAATTAAAAGTAACACGGGCGTGTAACTGTAGCAGCGTTTTCACTTTAGCTCTAACGTTTTAATACGCCTCAGAAAGTAATTTACAACCGAGGTGAGAAGTTGCCAGAACAGTTACGAATGCAAATTTATGGGGTGCACCTACGCGTTTCGTATTTCGATATAGTTGAAAGTTACTTTGAAAAAAAGTAATGGATTAAATTCACAGTTTACTCGATTAAAACTAACGATTACAAGTAACAGTTATACTTGCAATGAATTGCATCACAGAACACCTGGTTCTACATGAGAAAATTTGAAAGTTATGGATACTTAAAATAACAACTTCACATTTCTCAAGGTAGTATTGAACAAAAATCAAACTGTGCAAAGATACCTTTTCAATTAAATCAATGCAAGGTTGTAAATCCAGACCAAAATCAATGAATTTCCATTCAATTCCTTCTCTCCGGTATTCTTCCTACAAATAAAGTTTGAAGCTGAAAAGTGAAATTCTACCAGACTACACATTAGACATGGACACATGGCAACTTACTGAGAAAGCAATGCGACGCCTATTACAGATCGTCATGTTTCGGCATTCAGTCGAGAACGATCTTCACTGAAGAAACTATGTCATTCAAAAGACAATATTGCTCAAAATTTTCTTGTCGTAGCATTGATGGTAAACTTGAACTCAAAACGAAATTTTGCATGGAAAAAAGCCATTCAAAAAATATCTAGTATTTTATCAAATATCATAATTACTCGTTTCTTTTTTTGTCGTAGCTTTAATAGTAAACTTGAACTCACAATTCAAAAAACATTCAGTGTTTTATCAAATATTTATTACTTGTTTGCTTTTTTAGTTGTTTTTTTTTTCTTCGATGTTTTGTCGTTCTCACTGCTCCGAATAAATGGTGCCCTTCGTGATGTGAAAGTGTGTTGCTCTTTAAAGAACGGTGCACCTGAATGTGAGCTAAATTGTGAGCGGCCAGTGACGTAGCGAAGGGGAGGGTTCGGGGGGTTAAAACTCCTCCCATAGCTACAACGAACTTGAGTTTCCAGTTCAGTGATGAGTTCATGACTGTCATCAGACAATATCACAATCTGGCAGCATTGATATTTGAACCCTGGTAAAGTTGTCATAATCTATCCGTACTTTTTGGTACTTTAACAATTCTGTAAATGGAAGGGGAATAGACTAACAAGTGATTTTACAACGCACGGTCGCGAGTCTAAATCACCTTTGTCATATGATAAACTTAAGTAGAGTTGTATATATAGGACGATGATAAATTTTTGGGCGTGTCGAAAACGTGTAATGGCCCAACGTTGTTTCACATTGAACCCCACCAAAGAAAAATTTCTGGCTACGCGCCTGTGAACGACACTTATTCGAGAGTCATTATATCGAATATTAACGTTGCCCAAACATATCACCGTGTATCAGCACCTTTCATATCCCGTCTGCAACAGGCTGCTCTGCCTGCCACTAAAGGTAACAGAAGACAGCTGAAAGTGTTAGTGCTGCAGCAAATAATGCATACCGACTATCAAATGTTCTAAAATATACTCCTAAGTGTTTACAAACCTGTTCGAGGATAAACATGGTGTGGTTGAACAGCTGTTGAAGTTTCTCGTTCGTGTAATTAATGCAAAGTTGTTCAAAGGAATTCAGCTACAAAGAATGATGAGTTTAAGGGTTTAATTGAAATTACTACAACATAAAGATATCTGAAATCACGGATATTACTGACAGAACAAAGAACACGACAAAAAACATTTTAACAACGACTTCCCATCCGGACAGAAAAAAGTTTTGAAGATTGAGAAAAGTTTTGAAAAAAGTTTTGAAGATTGAGAGAAAGAAGTTTTGAATCGCAGACTATCCCAACCATCCCGATTTTGTATGAATTATCCCCATTTTGCTTGAAAATCCCGAATCGCGACCAGTATGCCATCGGGATCGGAAAAATCCCGATTGTGACATCTGCTCGAAGGAGCAAGAAGCCTAATCAAGATATTTTCGTCAAATTCTAACATTGCAGACATCCTTCGGTGACTCGGTTCAAAAATGGCGCCGATGGTAAACAGGTGGAGGAAACGAAGAGGACATAATTTAGTAATGGTTGCCGTTTGATAAGTCAGTAATATGTAATTTCTCGAACTTCGTCTCAATGAATATGTCTTAGTCTGAGAAATTACGATACTTTGTCTTTCACCAAAGTAACATTTTTTATAAGAACAAGCGCAAAATAACGATGAATTTACCGAGAATTTTTGAAAGATATTATCGTCTGGGGTTGCCAGAAATGGTGTTTCAAGACATCAAGATTTCAAAATTTTCTGGAGCAGCATGCCCCCAGACTCCTCCTAGTAAAATCCCGATTTGGTGAGGACCTCAGGTTGGACAATCTTAAATCGGTTGCAACTGGCGAACAGCTGCAGTTCTTGTCACATCGACAAAATGCTCCGACGTTTTCTCTACTTCGAACCTATCAAAACCTCCTTCTGGTATTTCTCTCCGTTTTTACATGAACTGCATGAAAACATGCAGTTTTTCAGAAATTCAGTAAATTTCGACCCCGTACCGATATCGCTTGGCCATTTTAAACGAATATTTCAAACCTTTTCCGCATAAATCTTTTTGTCTTTTCTTCATTGTTCTCTTTTGCGTTTTGCTTTGTTTTTTCGTTTGTTCTGTTGTTGCTTGTTGTTATGCAATAAACGTATAGAGGAAAGGGTTCAACTTTTAGTATCTCAAACTTTTTGGTTCTACTGGTCACTACAGACAACCAAGTACCCGCTCTGTTACAATCTGGGATATTCATAAAATACAAGACAATAGTAACTACAAATTTTGTTAACACTTTTATTGATTCTATGTTTGGACTAACGAGCAGTCATGAGGAATTTTTCATCAGGAACTCATCATCATCATTCCTCAAGATGACTGTAACTTAGTCGAAACGTAGAATCATTAAAAATGTTTGGCGTTGCCATTGTTTTGTATTTATTGAAATAAAGTGGTTCCCACAACTCCTGGGATGTTCATATATGTTTATTCCTTTTCTAGGATTAAGGCTTTAGTAAGATTCTTTTATACAATTCGTCAAGCAATTTTTTTTTTCATATTTTCGAGTCCCTGGTCTTTTCGATCTTTCGATCTAGGTCTTCGTGTTAGTAACTGTTTGTCGTGGGAATCACATATTACGATAATATGTCGAAGGACACATTCAAGACTTAGTTTATTAAATAGGATCTCTGCATTTCTTCCCAAGCCTGTTTTATGTAGGATCTACAAGCAAACCATTTTACCAATTTTAGATTATTGTTCAATCGTGTGGCATGACTGTGGCTCGACTTTAACAAGACAAGTTGAACTGGTTCAAAATCGAGCGATGAGAATTATTTTGAAAGAAGGAAAGAAAAAGTGTACTCAGGAAATGCGCAATGTTTTAAATCTCTTAACTTTGTTTAATAGGAGAAGATTTTTTAGATATGTACTAATTTTTAAAATTTTAAATAATTTAAATTGTCCTGAACAATTATTAGATGTTTTTAAATTCCGTAGTAGTGTGAAAAACAGAGAACTCAGAGATGAAACGTTATTAGATTTACCAAAAGTTAAAACTAAGATGGGGCAAACAATGTTTAAGTACTCCGGTGCAAAGGACTGGAATTCTCTGCCTAGATATATCAGAAAAATGACTTCTTTTACAAGTTTTAAACGTTCTATTTATACGTATCTTTTAGACAGTGATAAAGATTCCCATATTTGTAGTTTATAGATTAATTTAGATTATTTTTATCAATATTTTTCAATATTGTTACATAGTTAATTTATGTTTTATTACCACTGTTCTCTCGTTAATACCAGCTTTTATGCTGATGGGATTTTTTTAACAGTATAAATAAAGAATTTATTATTATTATTATTATTCGATGGATGATAATTCCTGCAGCAGACCTTGCGTTTGACTGCCCCAGTAAATTTTTACCCGTTCACACTTAGCATACGCGCGCAACCAATCCCTACGAGCAATTCTCAGGACCACATCTTACCTTGAAAATTTCAAAACCAGCAATGTCAAGAATACCGATAAACGAGGCGCCATCACGTTTGGTCCTGTCGAGAGACTTGTTTATTCGATGAACCAACCATTTGAACATCCTTTCGTAAAGTGCTTTGGCTAAAGCTTCGCTTGAGAATTCGGCCTAAAATTTATTTTTGAACGTATACTTTTTAATATGGCATCGTCGCGCAAGTAAGACTACTTTAGAAAGGTCTCAATGCAAACATGCAATACCTGATCTTTCGTTTGGGACTTGTAGACATATTCTCGTCCAACCTTTACTCGTGGACGCAACAAACTCTTGGTAAAGTCAACCACAGGAATCCCAAGTAGGTGGCACATTTTCTGTGCAACTAAAGGAAAGAATGAAATTGTTTCCTATTACACAGGGTTCGTACTGAATCGGAAAACAAAATTTTACGACTTTTTTGACTTTATTACATTGTATGGAAAACATTTAGCACTTAGTACGGGTCTTTGATGAATTGAGCAATTCTCAAAAAAAATCATCAAATACCAATCAGAGGCAAACTTAAGAAGATCGAACTCTTGTCAACAAAGGTAGTAAGTCACTCCAACGTAAAGAAAAGAAAAATGCAAGCGACTGTTTTTTAGCTATTTGAAAGTGAACCAATCTACTATATGTGTGAAACAGTTTTCAAACAAAAACCACTATGTACCTCTTTTATAAAAAATGAAGACTGAACGTGCAACACAATTTTTAGTACACTTCAGGCGGGCAATTTTTCATGTTTGGATACTCTGGATCTGATCCAAACACGGGTATTAACCAATCAGAACCCGCACATTAGGAACGTTATTGTAGAAAACGTAAGGTCGTGCCCTGAGCAAGTCTGAATGAAAGATCTCCATGACACTTTTGGAGCTCTTTTTCATTCTACTCAGAAATGTTTCACTGTTTTATTTATGTAACGATACATAATCACGTATGACTGCATGACATTGATAAAGGACAGGGGATTTGGCCATATCATGGCAGCTCTCACGTACTGTATACAGAAGGTTTTGCTGATATATAGATAATCATAGTTTAAACTTGGTAATACCATGATGGCCTCCATTTCTGTTGTTTTCAAGGAGAGACTTAAAGCCCTAAATTCCCTCATCAGCATGCATACTTTTACCAATTTCCCTCATTAACGTGCATACGTGAAAATCAAAAGGGGACTGTTTTATGCCAGTGCCATTCCCTTCCCCAACGTGGAATGATAATGCTTCTAAATTTAAGCATTGAACAACTCGTTTTATACAAGGGCCGGTACCTACTGTGAACAACACATCCCAAAAAGAATTTCAAACAATACCAATTACATTTCGTCGGTAATCACGGTATTATAAACTAATACCATGACATGTAAGGAAATGAATGATGAAATGTCCCCTCAAGCCTCAGGAGGTTTGAAAAAGTCCCTCAGGCTAAAACCTCTCAATTTTTTGAGGAAATTTAAGCACTAATTTCCCCCATGTCAGGGTATTATAAATATTTACCAGTGTTGTTTGGAAGAGTAGCTTGGTCAGAACTTCTCTCCTGTTTGAACTGCAGGTTTCCAAAGTGCAACACACTTGAGATCACTCGGAATATTGCTAAAAATATGGAAAACATTATGAGAAAAGACAAGAATGAATAATGAGAAACAATAACTGGTCATTACAGATGTGCTCTTTCATAGTTGCGAACATCACATAACACGTTGTCGGACAACAGTATATTACAACAATCAAACTAATCAAAAAACAAAGGAAAAAACCGACAACAAAGAACAATAGTATAAAAAAATCATGTGTGAAAGGGCGAACGCGAAGTTATGAAAAACAGCTTCCTTACAATTGGTTTCATCTTGAGTAATACCCATGTCCGACATTCCAGTCTAAAATTTAAAAAAAAACCCACTAAAAACTGGTAACTATCAGTGAATTAAACTTGGAATTTACTTAGGTTCTACCAATTGGAAATTGGGTTTTACTGTACGCTCCATGAAATTAACGCCAATTCGAAAAAATCAACAACAATTTTTTGCACCAGTAATCACCGCGATATTATAATTACACGTAAGTGGAGGGCTAAAATCTGCGATCTTAATTTCAATTATGACTCCAAATTCTGAACCTTGTTCAGCGATAGCTGACTCAAATATCAGCTTTTCTTTCCCTTTGTGTATTCACTAATCAGATTTTAAGCATCGCGTCAACAAAACAAACAACCCCAGACACCAAACCCGAATCCATACCACTGAGTGATGAACTAAAATTTGGTCAGGTTGTAACCACGAAATGTGTTTCTTAGTGTTAACTGTGTTTCTTTCATTGTGAAATTTCATCCCATTTTTCGCGATAATTCCCATTCTTCGAAAGTAATTTTTACTATGATTCGCGTTAGTTTTAAGTAACGTAATTATTACTTTAAACTAAAATACTATCGGTTGTAAATTCACGAAAAAAGCTGTGCCTATGCTGCAAGAAACCGTAAAAACGGCCTTTTTGATAATGCCTCTACCATTTATTGAAATTGAAAAAAATTTTAGCACTTTTTGATTAATTACATAAAAATTGCATGAGGAATTATAACTGGAATACCAAGTTCCTTGACTCACCAAAGTATCTTTTAGGTCACTCCTGTCATCAATTCCAGCCACTTCAACATTTCCATTGGTAAGGAAGTTATACGACGAAATATCACCAAACAAGAATTCGTCTGAAAAAAACCAAAACAAAACAAAACAAAGCAAATTATGAAGGCAAATCAAAATACATGGATCAACAGGGAATCACATAATACCTTGCTACTGCTTGAATTACAGTATGCACATTTACATGTGCTACGTGTACCGTGACAGCCCAGCCCAGTGTATTACCACATCTACAGTACCTTGCCATAACCACCAGAACCAATGTTTTGTCTCATGGAAATTGTGTGTAATAACAGTAACCAAAACCTTATATTGCAATTGAAATTGTTCTATTCTTCAGTGATTTCCACTTATCTACAGCAGATTTAAATTTATATTGTTCTACAACAGTCCCTTCACGACAGTTACGACCACAATTAATGATCAGCGATCGCATAGCCAGGAATTTGAAAACATACTGCTTCACTTGAGGAATGATATATACCAACATATCCCCATTCTGTTCATGTATTACCATTATCACAATCACTTTGTCCTGAGGGCTGACCAGATATTTTGGTACCCACATACCATCCTATTTTCCTCTGTAGAAACAGGATTCCTTGCAAACATTTTGCATTGAACATTTTCCACATACATAAATTTCAAAGCCAAAACTTATTTAGCAATTTTTCATTTTCATATTTCAAACACAAACTGGATCTGAGCATTGAACAAGTTTAAGGTACTGACAAATGTGGATGTACCAACAAATGTGGTCTGGAAGAAAAGTGCAAGGGGCAAATATCTCCCCTGCATACACTAGTAATGCTTAGTGTCAGCTAAATCTCCAGGAGACACCAGAGTTATAACCAGTGGTGTAACAGACTATGGTCAGGGTTAGAGCAACTCCTAAGGGCCCCCAACCTCTAAGGGGACCCTGATGAATCTGTAAAGACAATTGAGTTTAAAGTCTTGAAAAACATGTCAATACTGAGGGGATGACAGTGGCCTCCAAACGAAAATGTCCTAAAGGCCCCCAGTAGTTCTGTTATGCCACTGATCATAACTTGCAGTGCAGGCTCCAGCAAAGGGTACTTAACTTTCAAATAATCTTTAAATCTAAAGCAATGGCAGTCAGTGTGCTTTCAAGTGGGTAAACTTGTGGCTTGTTGATGAAATATATATAGACTGGACTGACATAAGAACTGTGACCTGCTGTTGCCAGAACAAATTGTATTTTCCATGCAATTTCATTGTCTAATTTCACTCTAATAACAATTCCAATAACAGTAACAGCAGCAAATAAAAATATCTGGAGGTTTCCAATGCTATTTTTTAGTTGAACCTTGCCATCATCCCCTGATACATGCAAACTTCTTGTCATGCTAAATTAAGGAGTACTGGATCTTTGAAAAACACTAATCAAATTATTTAGTTTTTTAACTGGAAAACAAGTGTGGCACTTAGCTGTTATTATTGCACTAAAATTTCTACCATTCTTTTACTGACTAAATTTATCAATCTCTTTAAAATTGGACATAGTGGCACAGAAAGATCACAGCACAGCAGAGAGGCATTAGCCTCTGATTAGCATGTGAAAGATCCACTTCAAACACCCTTTTGACCCTGTTACTCAACTGAAGCAATTTGACTCTGACTTGAACTTGATTAAAGCAACTGAGTAATCATTCAATGTAACTGATTCATATGCAGTATGCTCTGATTAATATTCAATTCAATAGGATATGAGTTACCAATTTACAGTTTTTCCCTAACTCTTGGTTTTAAATTTTTTTCTCATAAAATAGAAATGAAGTTAGCTATACCATCCACTTCATTATGTCTTACCTTTCATCTGCTTGTTCATTCCATTCAAAATTTGGTAGAAAATGTGAAAGCATCGCTCATCGTTAGCTTGCCTTACACAGCGAGCTTTTTCTAAAAGGTCTTGGAATTAGTTAAGACAAATGCAATCTGGAACATTCCTTGCTTATTTACACAAAAAGTCATAAAGTATACAGGGTTGAGGCCAGGTCAGACCAGTATTCTTTATTCACTTACTGAACTCATTCAGGTTGTCAGAAGTACCACACCATTCCTTTTCCTGAAATTCCCTCTCACAAATCTACTACTTCACAATTGTACACACACTCTCACCTCATTGCCTCCATATTTTGTTTATTTTCAAGTATATTGCCCATTTTCTTTCTCTGCAGTTTTCAAAGCTATGAATTCCCAATCTGTTAGCTGGTTGCTACACATGTCCATGACCATGGACTACAATTGCAAATATTGTCCAGGTTACTATAGTCTTGAGAAAGACTGTTGGTGACTGAAGTTTTGACAGCCTCAGCAATGGTCATCTTCAGCAGCAGCCTCTTTTTGACTCTGGAGATGACCACCGCTGAGGCTGTCAAAATATCAGTCACCAATATTAACCTGGACAATCTACTATTGCTAACATGTACCAATTCTCCTGGGTTCAAACCATTTACTTTAATTGCAAATATATCTAGCAAGAAAATTTTTAAAAGTTGGCAAGTAGCCCTTACAGTACTTCCTGATAACATTTATATCACCATTTCAGTTACACTGTGTAAAAAAGGATACAGGACTCAATGTTTGCACCAGCAATGAATCCAGAAGTGTCAAAGTTGATCCTGATGAACTTGCCCTAAGAAGTAAGATATGAGAAAAAGCTGTTTGTATACATACATGTAATGGCATAGTTTTGAATGCAATTTAGACAGAAAATGCACAAGTAAGTTTTTCAAACACTATCAAAATAGTACTGAAGTCCAATGGATAATTAACAATAATATACATGAAAGAGATAATACAAGCTGTGCCAAAAACCCAGTTAATTCAGTTTAGATTAAGTTTGAGCTGCTATCTGCCAATCAAGATTAGAAATTTTTCATGTATATTACCATATTTGACCAGTTAAGTGCCCATCTTTGGGTAAGCACCCACTTGCCTTCTGGAAACTGAAGTATTTTTTTGGTGTCTATTCTAAAACATTCACTTGACCAGGGTTCACAGTGTGTCTTCACAAAGGTCTGCCTCAGCACTAACCAATAACAATTCATGAGCACCATGCAAATCCAGTATAAATATACACAAAGTAACTCAAATAAATGAATAATTCAAGAAGTTTTCTAAGCAATCATTTTGCTTAAACTGAAAAACTTCACAGTAAATGAGAAGGTAAATGTTATAGAATAGCAGTGGAGAAATGAGCATGACATTTCAAAAACAGTGCCAGAGTTTGGTATATCAAGCAATTATAATGGCACAGAAGGCAATTGAGTCTCCAACAAATTTCCTTTGCTGGATGATGATTAATTATGTGGACAGCTTGGAGAACTGTTTGGCAATAGTACAGACTCCAAATTACATTTGATGGTTTGTTGAGCATTATTTTAAGAGTAAGGTGTGTGCTTTTTCAATGTTGTTGTATTTCTATACAATTAAACTATATACATGTACATGTCTTTTCACAAGTGAAGCTGTGTGGTAAGCCTCATTTTCTTTTCATTTTCTGTTCTCTGAAAAGAATGTTGCACTTTTGTAAGCAACCATTGCTCATTTAAGTACCCAACCCCCTTTGGCAAAAACTCTCCTTTTTGGAAGGTGGGTGCTTAACCAGTTAATCACTGTATAATTATTTACACAGTTGCCCAAATAAAATGGACAAAAATGAAAAATAAGTTCAGCTTCAATGAGCAGGATGACAAAATGATGGAGGATGCCGCTGAGTACACATTCATATCTTGCTCTGTTCTTCAGATATTTAGTTTATATACAAATGAGATGACATGAATTCTAAACCTTGATACAGCATTTCCTTTATTAGTTAAGTTTATCTATCTTGTCAACCATTTTTAAACCTGATCCAACTTGGAACATGAAAATAAATCACTATAATCAAGTCTAGAAACCTTGATTCCACTAAATTATTTTAAATCTCGTATCCAGTCCTACATTTGAAATGAATTTCTTCCTATTTCACCCCGCCAATGAAGTTCTTTTGTTTTCCATGATTTTGCCACATTTCTTTTGCGCTAACTAATATAACACTACATTAAACATGAAATATCTAACTCAAAATAGTAGAAATCAAGAATTTAGTTTTATATACCTGAATGAAACCATAGTTATTTTTATTTATCACACGACTGTTATAGTATTCATCATTTATATGTAATATTATCACCTGTCAGTGATGGTGAATGATATCTCTGTGCATGGCTTTTGTGCCACTAACAGAAAAATTTTTTAAGACTTTGCTGACCTTGACATGCAATCAACTCTATCATACTTTCACAGGTTATCCACAGTTTAATTCTTTGTTATATTTACTGTGTATGACCTACTTCTGGCAAACAGAATGTACAGTTAATTTACATGCTAAGTCAGAAATTCAATATTGAGATCCACAAAAAGCATTCACTTACTAAGTTTTTTTAATACTTACAAATCTAGATGAATTATCATTCTTGACAGTCTTAGCATTTCCAAATGCTTCTAAAATGGGGTTAGCCTCAAGCAACTGTCTTTCTAGTTCCACCTAAGAAAGTATACATAAATGTAAATATGGTGGAGAAATGTGCACATTAATCCAATGTTACTGAAATTAGAGCAAGAATATTGCTTATAAACATACTAAATTCTCTTAAAAAGATCAAATTTACTGTATCATGAAAAATTTTCATGCTAATAGGCACATATGTTGCCTTTTTGTACTAAAACAAGACAGCCCAGTCTGGGGCTAAGTCTGTTCCCCTCAGCAGACAAATTGGCCCCTCAAGCAAGTTTCATATAAATTTACTGAATGTTAAAGAAATTTGGGAGGGAACAATGCTGAATGGGATTTTTGATATCAAAAACATCTTTCTCAGATAATTCAAAGCCAGTTGTCAAAATTTGACTAACACTGATCAGCTGTTTTTAATAACTTTACCTGTTATCTCATACAAATGCTTCAAGTTAATTTGCAAGCTTTTAATATGTGCCAAGGATGATCACATGCATCTGTCCCCACATCCCTGAGATCCTCCAGGCTTGCAATTAATCACATGCATGACAGACTTAAATCAATGTTTTTACCAATGCCCAAAGACATGCATTTATTCCCCAAGTTAGCAGGTAAAATTTAAAATTTTCTGCCCAAGGCAAAAATACTCCAGGGTACTTTTTTTTTTAATTTGGCTATCTTTAGACACTTGTTTTACCAATATTAAATTTTTATAGTCACAAAGACCATTATACTGGAACCAGCCAACAACTTCAAGAAATATAAAACAAAACAGATTCCAAAACACATCTTGTGAACTCAAAATTCAAGCTAGAACAAGACAAGAGTGAAATACTAGTATTTCAACTTAATTGCAAATTCATCATCAGACAAAATGAATACAAAAACAAACCTAGGTCTATATATTCAGTATAACAGTGACATCACCAGAAGAGAAGAAAACAAACAAGATACTACATTTACATGACAGCATTACCACTACCTGACACAACTATATTTGCACATGATATACCATTGGTAGACAGAAGGGTGATGGTAGTCTGTCACATGTAAATATTGTCAAGTCAGGTAGTGATAATTAATTCTATCATGTAAATATAGTATCTTGTTCACTTTCTTCTCTTCTGGTAATGTCACTGCCATATTGTATATAAAGACCTAGGATTGTTTTTGTATTCATTGTCTGATGATGAATTTGCAATAAAGTCAAACTATTACACTCTCACTCTTGTCTTGTTCCAACTCAAATTTTGAGTTCACAAGATGTTATTTTTTGGAATCTGTTTTCTTTCATAAGACTATTATATCATTTTCAATATATAAAATTGTAAGAGCAGCACAAAGGCAGATTAATATTTACAGTACACTGTGCTGGGGAAGCATAAAGGGTTGTTTACACATGCAACTTTGTCCCTTGCAATTGGTATCTTGCTTAACTGATGGGAGTGTCAAGGCAAAACTACAGTGAACCATAAGTGGATATCTTGCTTCATAGACTGTCACAGCTGTAATGCATACACCAGGATGACAATTGAAATGTTCAAAGTTGCACATATAAATGGCCCTTATGGGTTGTTTACTGAATGAAGTATGGTACATAACATTTGAATGATTTAATAGAGTTTCATTTCAAACAGACTCTTATTTTAAATGATAATTATTATATTGGGTTGAGAAGTATGTTAACTAGTTTGCATAATTTCTTGGCTTTCAGCAAATGTTGGCCAATCCCTACGAACTCAATCATCAGTCAAAACTGACTGCTGAGATAGTAAAAATATTTTTCTATCAGCAGACATTTATTGTCTGTCATCAGCAATGTCTGCCACATCCTTTGACTCCTGTTCAGGTTGAGTAAAAATATCAGCAGATTGTGAGCAAAAGCTATCTCAACTGCAAACCCAATAATTGTCATAAAAAGTCAATCATTGGCCAGTCTATTTTCAGGGTGGTCCTTAAGCATTTGTACAGAAACACATCAAGCCTATTTTCATCTCCTTTCATCATTCTCCCTGTCCCACATCCAAACAATAACACTGCTATTACACTGGATTTAAATATCTTGACCTTAGTCTTTGTACTGACATATTGAAGTTGATGATGACGAAAACCTCAATTGTGAGTGCAATAAATTCTAGAATTGCCATATAAACAGTTCTGCAATACCAGTCCTTTAAAGATAGACAATTACATGCATACATGTACATGCCACTATTTATTGTGTACATTCCCTTTGCTTTTCATGCTAATTGACAATTTATGCAAATTTGTTAATACAGTTGTAACAATAACTACAAGCAGATCATTGATTAGAAACTGGAGAATTAGGGACAAATTTACTGAAAAAAAAAAAATCAGTAATTTTGAAGGTATTGTCACACATAGCAGCTTTCTATGAATTATGACCACTACTTAGATTTTCCACTGAGTCCCCAGGTGCAATCAGGGCCATTGTCCTTATGACTTTCTATTGGGATCGTAGTCACAAGCCATCACATGTTTAAGACTTTTCAGTAATGTCATCTACTGCATATGATCATTTTCAGGGTCCAAATTAGCAGCCCCAAACAGCTTCAGAAGTTGGGGTATTCCCCCCCCCCCCAAAAAAAAATAACATTTAACATATACAGGCTAGATCGCAACCTTTTAGACCAAGCCTGATGCAAACCATTTATGTTTAAAATGGACAAGGTCCTGTAACATTTTGCAATAA
Source organism: Heliopora coerulea (assembly GCA_030142905.1). NCBI lineage: Eukaryota > Metazoa > Cnidaria > Anthozoa > Scleralcyonacea > Helioporidae > Heliopora > Heliopora coerulea. The sequence goes on along the minus strand of JASJOG010000007.1, from coordinate 4,690,910 downwards.
AGTTTATTTTCAACTGACTTTTCATAGTAAAACCTTGAAACCTTAAGGTGAGATTTCACCAAGCAGTATTTAGGTGAGACTTTTTACTGAGCTTTGGAATTACTGAAGTGAAACACAACTTTGCAAAATAACTGACTTGTAGTGAGAAACTCTTTTCATAATGGCTGAGTGTTAGTGGACTAATAGCAGCAATGGAAACAAAGGTTTATCAACTTTTGCAAAAGATAACCAAGGCAATTTGTAATTTATTGGATGACAAGTTATGTCATTGCTAGACAAGTTATGTAATGGATGATACCCTGTGCTATTGTTAAAGAAATGCATTCAAGTTGCAGCTCTAATTAGGTGTAAATTTGATCCTGTCTTATGAAGTTTAACACAATGTATGTTCTTCAAGAAATCATTGTGTGTAACATGCAATTTGCAGACAACAATCAAGAAAATTTGTTGTGGCTAAATATTGCTTTAAAATCATTGCAATAATGATTGCGGCATCAGCAAAGCAGCATCATCATCGTGCCATTGTTAGCGCCATTAGAATATATGACTCTGAAGATGACCACTGCTAAGGCTGTCAAAACATCAGTCACTCCCACCAACAGTCTTTCTCAAGACTACACTAACCTGGATGATCAATGTCCACAAACATGTCACAATTCTCTAAGGTCCAAACCATTTACTTTAGAGTGCTTGAACTTGCATAGAATCACAAAGTCTGCTACACAGTATCAGTGAGTAAAAAGCTAACAACTCCACATACACTTCACACTTTACAGGAAAATCGCTTCACAGATTCTTGTAATTTTCAAAATTGCTTCACAAATTGCAATTTGCAAAGTCCTAATTCGGACCCCAATTTCACTCAATGATATCATTGAACTTGATACCTAATTGTTAACAGATAGTGAAAAGTAGTCCATTAAGGCCAAGTTTATTTAGCCTAAAGTAATACTTACACATATTTCTTAACAGATTTTAAAAAATGATTAATATCAACTAGTTTAGTGATTCTTGGGGAAGCACAGATGGCAAATGTGGTTAGCACATTGCTTCTCACTGCTGAGGCTCCAACTTAAACCTGATTGGCTGTGATTACAAGTTGGATGGGTGACCTCCTAATGGTAACCATGTATTGACTCTCTAGCTTGGGTTTCATGTGAGTTGTAGTTGGTCTCAGTTGTGCTTCAAGGGTTTTCCTCCAGGTACTCCAGTTTTCCCCCCTCAAAATCAGCCCTTACATCACAGCTGTGCTCCATGGAGAACTATAGGTTGAATAGCAGCTGCGAGCAGCACATTTAATATGCCTTTGGCTCGACCACATTGATCTGCATCCTTTGTAATTCAGCCCAACAGCTGGAAATAAGGATGATTAGCTCTCCCCCCTTTCCTACCCTATATAAACTTATAGTTTTACTAAACACTCGGATCATTAATTAGAACTTATTTACTGTGCCACAAGTACATAAGGACAAAAAAATTTATACAAAAACCTGAGAACTTGCAATGCCAACTTTTGGACTCATAGGAGGTGCAGATGTTGAGATGTGAGCTTTACTGTGACCAGCAACAGATGCCAAATACTGGATGACTTTTTTAGTGTTTTCTGTTTTACCAGCACCACTTTCTCCTCTGTCAGATAAATAAACAGTATTAAATATTAGTTAAGTATTTTTTCCAACTTTAAATTATATTATTTTTTTCTCTGAAAAACTACAAAAATGGTTATTGGATTTACATCTCTTTCACAACAAACATCTTTAAGCTTATTCAAAGCCCTCTCAAATTTTAATAATCAAACAATTTTAACAATTAATAGCTCCTTTTGGCAAATCATTATTGTTGGTATTACTCTATCACCAGACAAACTTTGATGCAATATTATGGTAAATCAACATAATAGTTAGCCAGTAAGAAGTGAAACATCAACTTCTAGAAAACACAGAAATAATGGTTAAATCCCAAAACATCTTATTTAATCCTCATGCATTATCACAAACATTTGAGTTCATATGTAAAAAGTTTACTGCAGATCACTTACGTGCAAAGAATTGACTGGTTTTCACGATCTAGAAAGGATGAAAAGTAGAAAGTAATCAGGCACAAGAAGTAGTTTAATTTCATCATCCAGAATTACAAAGTCAAAGTTGATTTTATTCCAATGTAATTATGAAAACAGGGGGCATCATTCAATATGCTGGATTAACTCATGAAAGTGCTTCAGGAACTAAGGATTCTGAACATCCAGGAATCATACTGAATGTATGGTTCCGGAGGCAAAAGACATGACGTTTTGACTAAGCAACAGCAAGCCTGACCATGTTCACGAAACACTCATTACAGGTCATGTTACCAAGGTCAAACAAACTTGGACCTCCGTTTGCTCAGCACCTAAATTACAGTGCAATGTACACCAAAATTACCTTTGTCGATTGCACAAAGAATTAAGCTGGGAAACATGTCAGTCACTTGAAAAGCATTAAATAAAACAAAGACATTCCTCACAATAATGCAAAGTTACAGGACAGAAGAAGAGTAGTTGTTCAATGGACCTTAGCTGACAGTCTAAGGGAGAATCTTGGCATATTAAAACGCGGTCTCCAGCTGAGGAATTGTCAATTGGCGAGTGAATAACAAAACTACTGCGCCTACATTTACATCTACAAGGCAAACCTAAGCAATTGACTTGTCTACTGAAGACTAAAAATTAAAAGTGAAGTGAAAAATCAATAATTTTCTGATAAGAGAAACAGTTAAATAGTTCAAATTGTTCGTGAAGCCGGGATTAAGCTTGGTGACAACTTCTGCATAGGAGGACGCTGGCATACCAGTTCGAACTATGTAAACAAATTACATTCATATCTTCAAGCTGAATGGGTTATTAATAAAGGGTGATAAGGGGCCAGTGTCTTCGTAAGTTCGCTATCTTTAGCATCTTTCTTCAGCATTTCAACCGGGTTTAGTCTTTTACGAGATTCTGAAAGTACACGACGTAATTAACACATTCGTTCTCTAATTGAGAAATAATTGAGGACATTTTGTATGAAATGTTCGAATGCAGCTCCCGGTTTAATTGTTATTTAGCTCACGGGCAGAAGCTGTCACGGTTTGTTTTTTTTTTTCAGCCAAGTCTTAGCGAGTGTCTCAACCGATATTGTTAGTTTGTGTGTGTGTGTGTGCGTGTCTTCAATTTGTAATAAAGCGCCACGCCTCAACAATTGTCAATAATTCGGACTACAAGCAATGAACAAAACCTGGCATACCAATCCAGGAGTTCTTCAAGACACTTCACCTTAAACAAACAAAGTAAATCCACTGGATTCGAAAAACAGGCACAAGTAATCCGAGTAAAAGGGAAGATGGTCTAAAGATACATACCCTGTAACATGCTCCGGTAAGCATTGTCAGTGATAGCATAGACGTGTGGTGGCACTTCGTGTCGCTTTTTCCCTTTGTACATTTCCACGACGTTGTCGGTGTAAATGGGAAGCCGTTTGTAAGGGTTAACAACCACACAAAATAGACCAGAATACGTCTGAAAAATAAACAAATGAACGAAAATTTTTTGACTATCAGCTGAAAGCGGTCGCTGGAAGATTCGGTACTTCCGGTACGGCATGTATGTTCGATGTCATTTTTCGAAATTCAAGACCTTTCTTACGAATGTCGACATTCGCACTACTATAATGCAGCATACTGTAACTTTGAACTTACATAAATCAGTTCTGAATAGTAGCGATCTTTCAAATTGTGGAGGACACTTGCTTCGTTCAAGCACGTCAAGTCAGCCATATCCTCCACTTTCTCAAACTTGGGTGGGTTCATCTTCTGTATATCATCTTTACTGACCGTTCTTCGCTTGCCGCTTGATATTTCGACGATTGTGTCATCCTTGTTCTCTTGTTTAATACTTGCTGGGATAAAACCATGTTCTTCGTCGGGCACCCACACCAGTTTTTTAGCACTCCATTCGGCTTGAGTTGTTGGGTCTGCAATCTTCCGCCGATCCACGACCAAATATTTCATTTCATTCTCCATTTTCTAACCCCGTTAGCAATCTCAGTCGACACTACGTATCCCCTTATCTTACAGCCTGATGTCTTCCTCTTCGAAATTAGAACGTAGCTTGTACAATACTCCTCGAATACTAATCCTTTCTTCCACCTCCCTTGTTGTCTGTCTCGATTTAACAGAGGCATAAGCCTACTTCGCTGGGCAAAACGAATCAGGAGTGTTTCTGGCGATTTGATTGGCTGATAATCCAATTGTCACGTGAAAAATTCTGTGAAGACGTCATTTTGAATGTGAATATTTAGCAGACGGAGGTGTGGCATATGATATCCTTTTAATATGTCGTAACTAACATCTTTACTCATTCTGTTTTAATTTAATTTTATAAGAGCGTAACTTCCTGTATTAAGTAGTCCAGCAGTGCCAAATAAATCCATAAAAGGAATTGTTTTTTCGAGTAAAGTTCTTATCCTCAAAAACACAGATTCGGACATTCGGATATTTGTAAAAAACTTTGCATAAACTACTATTCTTGGTTCATTTGTGTCAGCTGCTCGAAAAGCCCTATATTTGTAGGAATGAGCTGAATTTTTCTTTCTTGAAAATTTAGTTACGATTAAAATAGGTGAGCTGGGAGTAAGCGAGACATTTCTTGGCTCTCAGTTGAATATCTGTCTTGATAAACATTCCTGTATGAGACATATTTAAAGTCTCTTTCGCCCCATTTATGTGACTGGAGGCATTTTTCCGATCTTTATCTGGTGCTGACGTTTCACACTAGCGCGTCCTGATTGAACGGATTTTAGCGCTTTATTTCTATTGCATTATCCAATCTCAATTGGGCCAAAGGTTCTGTTAACTCAAGCCAACAATGACCGATACAGCTGAAGCAAGGCCATTGACCAAACGTCACCGATCGTCAGCTAGAGCGTTTGCCTCATTTGGATCTTGATAATATATATAAATGTACAAAATATACATGGATTGATATATGTTGATAATATAGAAATATATAGAGAATACAGATATAATACATATGTAGATCAACAAAATATCCATTTACGGCTCATGTGTTACATGTATATGTCATTAGTCGATATAAATACATGTTTTTAAAATATTTTTAAAACAGGGTGAGAAGTAGGGTAAGTTAACCTCAATCCTGACCCTAATCCTTACCATAACTTAATCCTAACCCTAATCCTTTTCTGAGTTCCCCTTGATAGAAGATATTCATCTATTTATTCATTTGATGGTACTTATTCGTCGTTTCTGGGGGTGGTACTTTGGCCTTGTTGACAGGCATACCTAGGGGGCGGGGACGCGGCAGCCCCCTTCCAGGCCAGCAAACTGCGTCCCTCTCTTATCTGAACGCTTCCCCTTGCGGCCTTGCCTAGCAATTGCGTCCCTCGCGGTTTATTTGCATTCTTTGAACTGCGTCTTGTATGTTTGTAACCAGTACGAAATCAATTACTGAACTGTTAGGCACGTGTTCAACTAATTTCAAAGTGCTTATGGTGGAATTTTTAACATTTTGTTCCAAAATCTTCTATATAAAAAGACTCGAACGTAATGTAACATACCTTCATCAGACAAAGACCCCTGGATATATCGGCCTTCAATTTAAACAAACTTGAAAAGTGGAGTTTTGGAAATCGTGGCCGGCAGAACAGCGTATGAGTTTGAAGAGGGCTTGTGACGTCAAATCTGGAACATGGCAATCCAAGCAAGTGATTCAAGTGCCCAGTAACTCGACTAATAAATTCACAGATATATTTCACTTCCTGTTTTCATATGTCACATAAGCTCCAAAAACAAGTCAAAAGGCAACATAAAGCACAGTTAAGAGGTATTTACTTCAAGCTGTTTTGGCCGTGCTCCTTGTTTGACGTCAAAAGCCCAGCCCCATTTGGCCTTACTACAGAAAAGCAGAGTACTGCGTAGGCAGTATTGAAAAACGAGCAAATTAGCCAAACGGGTGAGGGAACTGCTGAAACTAACTTGAATATAGTATAAAACAAATTCCGAAAAGAAGTATCTTGGTACCCAAAATATGAGTAGACGCACAAGACAAAATTTAGCCTGCTTAATTGAGGTAATATTTCGACTTTATTACACAGTCATTGTCAGACCTTAGGTTTTACAATGACTAAGTAATAAAGTCGAAATATTACTTTCTCAACTTTGTCTTGAGCTTCTACTCATATTCTGGATACCAAGATGTTTCTTTTTGGAGTTTGTTTTATATCATATTTTTTAAAGTTGTCGGCAGGCATTCGATTCGAACTTGAACAGATACCAACCTTTTGAGATAGGGATCGTTGTCGACGGGAATGGCGTCGGGAATTCCCTGACGCAGGGGCAAACATCCCCGACAGGGGGGCTAAATCCGAGGAGCCAGGACCACGCCCCCTTTCTAATTTCCTTGTTTGAAATGAAGATTGAAAACATCACATTATTTTTATTCGAGAATAGTCGTATCAGCAGACTAGAAACAATTTACTTTTAGACTTGACATAAAGAGAAGACTCAATTATCTTCCTTGGCTAAATATGTAACAAGTACCCATGGTTTGTACAATATTTAAATGGGTTATCAGTGAAAACTCCCAGACGGATTGCTAATTCTTCCTCAACAGGGGGGATAAAGTTCCCTGACGGGGGGTTGTAGCCCCTCTACCCCCTGGTGGCACCCCTGGTTGTCGAGGACCTTTTGAGCGTCTCTTTCCACGCGATCTTATTTGGAAAAAAATTACGTTTGAAGAGCGACTGCTCAGGAATGTTTTATCTACTGAAGATAAGTTATATACCGTTCAAATTATTTCAACACGGCAAATTATAAGAGGGGAAAAGGAAATTTCATTCCAAGTTCTTCATATAATCCAATTTTTTTTGTCTTCGTCGTGAAATTCGTTTAGAGAATAAACTGCTATCAACACACGTTGTTCACGACCTTTTCTATCCCATAATTACAACTACAATGCCATAATTACAACTACAGACGAAACACAAAACTAGAACGTCAGGTGGTCAAAGGTGGCATGCAGACGGAGACAGGACGACTCAAACCACGATAACGTTAACGAAATAATCTAACAGTTCACTCCATTATCCATCAATATATTCCTTACGCTTTAAGATTTTCATCTAAGAGGCCACCTAGGCGAATGATTTTGTGCGTTGCGATAGAGATGTGCGTGTGAGATAAACCCAGGACAGTTTATACAGCAAGATATCCACTTATGATTGGCTCCAGTTTTTCTCTTGAATACATTCTCGAAGATGCCAACCGCAAAAGCTAAGGTGTTAGAAAAGCCAGTGATTTTTCTCCCTGTAACTGGCAAGCTTCAGCAGAGTTTTAGCTGGAAAATTCTCTGAAAATGCGTTTTCAGACATGTGAAAAGAAATGTATGCGATGGGTAGCGTATGACTGGGATTTAATATGGATCTGTACCAGGTCTACACATTCTAAAAGCCCCTTTAAACAGGAAAAATTGTTTTTCTGGCCTTCGAGCAACATTTCGTAAAAAAACCTGAATTTAACTTTAGATTTAAAACTAATCTAAGGTTAGGGTTAGGGTTAGAGATGGAATTGTGGGTTAGGGTTAGAGTTTGGGAAAGGATTAGGTTCAATATAATTGTGAAGTCGTCATGTTACTCTAAAGTAAGAAAGAACGTCTAGATCTTTGTCCAAAGTCAGATTCTATCACCACCGCTGTGTCTATGGCGGAAATAGCAATCGGAATAAACTTGGAGCTTAAATTTTTGAGATTCCTAAAGGAACAGCCCAACAGGAGGTAAGGTTTCTTTATTTCAATTATAGACGCAAAATGTTTTTTAAAAGGGGGGGGGGAGGGCAAGAACAGTATTGATACGTAGCTAGTATATTTGAAAAAACTCAATGAATTAAGTGCTTTTCATTATCAATATGAATCGAAAATTGCTGATTGTCTACAAGGTGGGATAGAATTTACACTTGTTTGATTTTTACCTCATACACGCTGTTCAGGAAGGCTTTAGTAAGGGGAATAATAACTATTGCGATCCCCTGCACCATTCTGTCCACTAAATCTATTTGAAATGAAATTAAACACGGTAAATGAATATTTATCTTTCCCCAAAAGTGTTGGAGGGGCAAAAACGTATGTTCGCACCCTTTTCAAAAGCGGGGTGAAATCGCCCCCTTGCCCCCCCGCTTCCTACGCCTATGTCAATCGCCGTCTCTCCAAATTAAATGGAGGAGCGTACATTGTGGTGAGTAAAACAATGCTTGAGGAGTGTGGAGTGAGGAAAATCTTGTCCCATAGTATGTGCATTGATATAATATCAATGCACCATAATATCATAGCTGATCGGTAAAATGAGGCCATATTTTCTTGATACCAAACCATCCACAATTAATCTATCAAGATCCTTGAGTAAAACATTCTTGGGTGTATTGATATTCAACTTAGATGTGATAACTTGCGTTAGCAAGTTTAAAAATAATGAAATGATGAAGAGCTTCGGAGCTATGCTGGCAGCCATGTCGGCATACATGTAGTACAGTAAATAGTTTCTGAAAAGCCCTTCTAGGGAGAAATCTTTTAAAATATCATATCATATCATATCATATCACTTAACTTTATTTCAGAATCATCCTCAGAGATATACATGAACAGAATTTCTTTCATGATCACCTGACACTGCCGACGTCAACTAAAAAATGTTGACTCGAGCAGGATTTGAACTCTCAACTTCGGGATACCGGTCCGCCGCTCAATCTGTTGAGTTTTGTTTTTGTTTTTTTTTTTTTTGAGAATTTGGTTACTGGTTAATTGACATTCCAGTTATTAACGACGGGTTCTAATCTTGTAAAATTAAACTTTTGTAAACATTAATTTGTACACTTTAAAACTATTCCCTAAATCATGCGAATTTCATGTTTGAATCCTTGACGTAGCGTATTTCCTTTGGCGGATGTTGAACTCCTTATATTGTCTGACTTACAAGTATCAATGACTCGATAAGCATATTTAATCTTTTGTTATATGTGATATGTTTTTTAAGTCAAAAATCTTTTGTTATGCAGAAAATCAGAAATTAAAACAGAACTCCTCCTTAACCAGTGGCACAGCATGCGCAGGGTGGTCCCTTTACGGGGCCTTTGTAGATTTTGGGTGGTCATTAATAATCAGTCTCTCATCTTAAATGCCTATTACCAAACAGGATGTATCAGATAGAATACAATTCAAAAGTGAGCGAAAGGTTTCAATTGAAGTGATGAAGAGGGATCGAGAAATCGCATAAAGAGCACAGTAGTGGAAGAAAAAATTATAATAATAAATATAATGATTAAAATAAAATAATTTCGGATCTTTTCCTTTAACCTGATTGAGAAGGTGGCCATGTTAGTAGATTATTGTGTTATATTTCATCCAACATGGCCGTCTTGACGTTAAGAGGGGTATTTTAAAGTTTAGGAGATGGGGTTTCACAGGGACGGCGGAGCGGAATTACGAGTGGAGGGGCTTGAGATAAAAATACAACATTTTGTATGCTTCTCTGGGAAATTGCACAACAAGTGTTTTAAAGCGTAGTTGTTTCAACATTACATTTGGAAAAAAGTGGGGGGGCTACAGCCCCTGCAGCCCCCCCGGCTCCGCCGTCCCTGTTTCAACACCTACTAAACTTTCAATGAGTTTAAGATGGATTGCTGAGAGTTTAAGCAACCCTGAGATAGTTGCTCAACTAATGACAAGAATAGCAGGAATCCAGAATTGCAATCACTAGATTTTAAAAATAAATTCTAGACTGTCATGAATTTTTGATGATTTCTAATGTGAATATGACAGTCGCACAGTTGATTCAGGGGCGGAGATATGGGGGGGGGGGGGGGCAAGGGGGGCTTGAGTCTTCAACTTTTAAAGTTGGGGGACAGAGCCCCCTCATTTCTGCCGAAAAACCCAAAATTTGTACTTTCATAATTTAATGAATCTTGACATCTGGAGGAAATGTGACGTAACATCAAGTGGAAAAAAAGTCCTCGACTAAAGTGTAATAATTGATCAATAAAACTAAAACTGTGGACTGACAAGGAACTATGGATATGTCCCGAAATGTTCGCGCTTGTATTTACCAGCCATCAGAAAATACGCGTTTTGCGTCGTTTTCCTCGTAAAAAAAAGCTCAATGGCAAAAAAGACAACGTACTTTGTTCAATATATGGTCAGCTCTACCAGACAAAAAAAGGAAAGAGAAAAAAAGAGGAAAAAAGGAAAACGAATTTGTGGATTTGCATGATGAAAGGATTAAGTACTTTGGACATTTTAATGTTTAAAACGTCTCCGTCGCCGTCTTAGGGCCTCCGTCACCGTTTTTTGTGTGAGTTTCTGTTCTATTTCAAAGCTTTATAATAAGAAAAATTATTGGAAGATACGTAGACATGCGGTTGCATAACTAAAAAATCAAAAAGGTTTCCTAAAATTTATGAAAGCCGTACAGCTTTACAACATTTGTTGGAACAATATCCTGCAAATACTCTTTTGTAAGTTATTTGCCTTCTCTGCTAAGTTAATTCCTATAGCCATTAGCCCCCCCCCTTTTGGGGGGCTGTCTCTGCCCTTGTGATTTGATCCCAGAACTTCTATCCAGTGACCTGCCATTCCCAGCCAACGACTTCAAGAAATACAATTCAACTCAAATCCCGAAAATAAACATCTTATTTAACTCTAGATTTGAGTAAGACACAGGGTGAATTCGACAACGGTTTTATTGTTTTCGTCTTGTGTTTTACCCAAATCTTCAGCCAACAAGATGTTTATTTCCGGGAATTGTTTTGCATTATAGAATGGCTAGAAGAGGTCTTATCTATAGCTGGGAGAAACGCACACTGTTCTTAACCTCAGTCAATCAGTCCATCCCCAAATTGCCTTTCTCCTATGGGAAAAAAAGTTTTAAATCAAATTCTGATAAAACACTTTGTAATCTGACAGTTTTAGAACTTGAGGACGTGTAAGATACGAGGAGAAATGTGGTTCGGAAATGGCTTCTTGGTTGCCAAATTCCGCGATTCCAAGGCAAGATTGAATCGTGACTTATAGTCGTATTGCCGAGCCTTCACTTTGCAGGTCATATGTCAAATTCTCTCCAGGCCTTTTCGAAGTCTCTCCCTAACCAACATATGATTACCACCAATCTCAAATATTCCAAACACGCTAACGATGAAAAATTACACTTAAAGTTAACTTAAGTGCTTCTTAATCTAACTGACTATAAGTTCTTTAGTGACACCGATTTCCTATATATGGCTCAGTTCCCGATGAATGCGCACTTATATTTGGTGAAATATTCATCATATTCCTCATATTTCACCAATGACGTATGAGATTTAAAGGTTGGAATCGCATACGTGATCGGCAAAATATGAGGATTATTAGGAATATTTCATCAAACATAAGTGCGCATCCTTTGGGAACTGAGCCGTATTTAGAAAATCAGTGTCTCTAGAGGGATTATAGTCAGTTATATTTCAAACAATGTATTGTTATTTCTTATACATATATCGTAGTTAGTTCTTGGCGTGAAAGTAGTAAACGCAGTTAATAATTGTAAGGACCAAATAGCGATATTGAAGAACAGTGCGGCGTAGGTAGCGTTAAACGATGCACAAAAAAGTTATAATGTTGGTTTATTACCGAAATTTTGAAACGAGTTACGGACTTTTTCAATGAAGATCCTTCGTCAACACGTGAGGATATAAACTCTGTTCTCAAATATTTCCGTAAATAAACCAACCGCTTAGGTTTCTAATAACTGAAAAAATGCAAGTAAAGAATTCCCAACAATCGGGAGTCGGAAAAGTATTTGATTCATCTCTACAAGTCTTAAGTGTGGATTATGCACCGAAAGAACAAATTTTTTAAAACAATATAGGCTAACTGAACATCTGAAAAGAAAACTCTCAGACCTAAAGGGCCCATTCAAAAAAAAAAAAAAAAGAAAGTAAAGGTAAGGTGCCTGTATTTATACTGGGTAACCCTATCAGCAACCTGAGCAGTTCTCCCGAGATGTCCAGTAAGGGCCACCCCTCATGGGTCCAGTGTCACTACAGGAGGAAACCGGAGTACCCGGAGAAAACCGATGATGCTTGGCGGAGTCAAACTGGACAACACTCTTCTCACATGTGACCAAGGTAACTTTAATCAGATAACCACATGGAGCCGGAATTGAACCCTACTCACAGTGGTGAGAGACATGTGCACTACCACTGTGCCATCAGCACCCCCAAATAGAATTAGAAGTAGAGGTAGAATTAGAATTAGAAGTAGAAGTAGAAATGGAAGAGGAGGTGGAAGTGGAAGTGGAAGTAGAAGTAGAAGTAGAATTGGAAGTAGAGGTAGAAGTAGAATTAAAATTAGAAGTAGAAGTAAAAGTAGAAGGACAAGTAGAAGTGGAAGTGGAAGTGAAAGTGGAAGTGAAAGAAGATGTAGATGTTCATGTAGACGTAGATTTAGATAAGACTGGATAGTTTTAGACGTACAAGAGGTGGAAGATAATGGAATGGTCACAATAAGCTAATTTACATTAGGCGTGGTAAATTGTTTGTGCCCCTCCTTTTTCGACTGAGCCCCTCCGTGTCCGAGACCACATATCTGGCTACGGGCCTGATTGAAGGTAGGATCTCTGCCTTTGAGATAACAAATAACCTGGAACGAACAATCGTGTACGACAATCATACCGCGTATGTGCAGCAGCGTAGCCAGAGGGTGGATGGGGTGATTGAATTGCCCACCGGAAAAAATTATTCAGGGAAAGTTGTACAAGTAAAGAGGGAAGGAAGAAAGGTTCAGATGAATCGAGGGCGAATGAACAAAGGAATTTACGATGGGAAAGATGTACCAGTTCAGGAAGATAGTATAGTGCTTTAGAAAGTTGGGAATGGTTTTAGGAAAAATGGAAGACATTTAGGATGGAAGGGTTTCAGGAAAGAAGGGTTTTAGGAAAGAAGGGATTTGGGAAGGAAGGAATATACGAAGGAACGGATTTAGAAAAGAAAGAGTTTAGGGAGAAGGGATTTTAAGAAAGAAAGCATGATCTGGTTAGGATAAAAATGATTTCGGAAGGATTAAAAGTTTTTTAAGAAAGTCTGTAGGAAGGTATTTGGAAAGGATAAGATTTACGAAGAAAAGGACTCCGCAAGGATGACATTTAGGAAGGAAATGATTTAGTAAATTTGGCTCCAAGGGAATTGAGAAACAAGGAAGAAATTTACAAATCTATGAAGCAATTTTAGAAAAATATAGGAAAAAGCTAGACCGGAGGATTTATAAAATTTTGGGAAGTTCGCCAGCCGGTCTTTAAAACTGACCCTACGCCCCTATGAAAATGGGCTTAGCACTTTCGCTTGGCTACGATCCTGGTTACAGGGATTATTAATTTAAAGGTTCGGGCGACAGAGGTACCAGGCGGGAATCGCAGACGGAGAAGAAATAATAAAGCCCAGCAAAAAACACGCAAAATAGGCATATTAAAGGTTTAAAATGTAATTCTAACGTTTCGTTGCTGCACGCAACATCCTCAGAGAATGAATGAATGACTTATATTACAAGGTGATGATATATAATGGTATGTTACATGATATGTAAACGAGATATTGGCGTAAGAACGGAAGTGGGAAGGGGACAAGGAAACAGCAGACTAAGATGTAATGGAAGGGTCGAGAGACGAAAGGTCTTAAAATAAAGAAAGTCGAAAAGAGCCCATGTTGGCATTAAGCGATGGATTTAGTTTGCGGATAAGTAGACTTTCTCTGACGAGAAGTTCAGAGTTGAAAGAAGAAGAAGACAAGATAGTGAAGTCATCAGGCGAGACAGGGTGTCCAGTGTCACAATGATGTGACAGGATGCTAGTCGGAGGAGGATTGACTCGTTTTTTGCCAGTAAGGGCCGAAATGCCCAAGTGCTCTGAGATTCGTGTGTGCAGAAGCCGACTCGTCTGGCCGACATACAACGAACTACAACGTTGACACTTAAAACGGTAAACGACACGAGATCTCAAAGCCATGGGAATCCTGTTCCTAAAGACAAAAAAGTGAGACAATCGGAGGGAGGGACGGAAAACAAAGCGAAGGTTAATGTGAGGGAAAGCACTGGGGCATAACTTCCGGAATCTGAGTGCGAATTTGGAGGCTATGTTGACCAGCGCAGGGAAGGCAAAAGTAAACGATTTTCTTGGAGGCGACGGAAACTTTGGGGGAGGGTGATAAAATCTTATCAAGAAACCGGCGAATGCATGTGTCTATGAATGAATTAGGATAACCATTAAGTGAAAGCGTTTTCTTAAGATTTTGAAGATGTGAGTCAAAAATAAAATAGGAGGAGCAAATACTAAAATAGCGATTAAGAAGGGAAGATATTAATCCTGTTTCGTAAACAGAAGGAATAAAACTATTGTAGTTAGTGTATAAGCCAGTAAAAGTGGGTTTATGAAAAACTGAAGTAGAGAAAGAGCCATTGGATCGTGTTATAAGAACATCAAGGAAGGGTAAACAGTTGTTGACTTCAGTTTCAAAGGTTGCGATTGATCACGGTTAATAGAAGTGAGACGAGGTGCCAAATCGCGGAGCCATCGGGCAGGGAGCTGTCTCAGGGGCAAATGCCCTTGTGTGCGCTTGTGGGACAAGCTCTACGCGAAGAAAAAATTTTGTCCTCATGATTTGCATTGGTAGCATTGAATTGTAAAACTGTTCATAAAATATTTCACTCTCGTCTCGTTCTTATGGCACCTCACGGCTAGAACTGGGCTCTTATCTTTATCTTTATTGCTAGTTTGGACCGGTGAACTCTGTAAAAAGACTCTTCAGAGTTCAATGGTTTGGACTGAGTATCAGTGAATTTGTTGCTAATCTTGCTCCTTATTTTCAGACCCCTTCGCGACATCCCTGCTTCCCTTTCTTTGCAATCCATGCCCTCCTTGAGTCGAAGTTCGACAGGACCCTGTGTCTTCATTTTTCAACCAGTGCATGAGAGCTACTGAATCTAAAGCTTCCTATGTTCAAGATAATGAAAAGTTTTACGTTCTCTAAGATATGTCTCTCACGTTCAAGCTGAAATGAGCCAAGCTTAAAATGAACGACAAATTTACCTGAACGATCGCCGGGGGGTTAACTCGAAACTAGATCAAGTCCTTTACATGCATGGAAACTTTCCATTTCAATATGGCGGTCGTAGGAATATTGTTTCGATTTGGGATCTAAATGGCCTGTCCGGCGAAAAGAAGGAGTCAGGTAAGTCATACTTTGAAAGGAATGTAAAGAGGTACAGGCCATGTAATATGTTGGGTAACTTGCTCAGACATATTTTTCAAGCATATGAATCACAAAAAAAATCGTGCATTTCAACATGACTATGTTCAAGTTTTGGTTTAACCAATAGTAGTTTCTGCATTGAAAATTTTTCGCACAGAAATGAACTGTAAAAGCATGACTGACCCAACTACTGGTAACTTCACTGCTCCCGCAATTCTGCTTCAAACGAGCATAATTTCCTCAGGTTGTAGTAGATAAAAATTTAATTCCCAGTTTGAATTATCGTTACTACAGCATTTACGCCTTCTAAGCAGTTAGCAGAAATCTATACTGAATGGTGGAAACGTCGGGCGTACAGCCTAAAAATTTGACATAAGTTTTGGTTTACAATTCTTATTACAGATTTTGGCGTATGCTTCAGCGTGCAATTTCGCGGTGCTATTGACAGTTCATAAGTACATTCCTTCAATAAACATTTGTCATTTCACATGGTCACATCGCTTTTGGGTCAGCAGAGCATGTCAACTGCACACCCTAGATATTTTATTAGTTATAGCCATACACAAGCTTTTTCAAAGGCAGAGGTAGTGAGCTGCATCTGAAGTTTCATAAGGAGCAATGTGCCTCTGGGGTCAGATGAGTTGGTCATTCTGATCTGATTTATAGACTTGCTGTTTACTGACTGTGGATGTTTTCTGTTTTACTATGCCTAATGCCAGAGCCTTGTTATAAACATGTTGTTTCTTGGCTGAATTTAAAGGAACCATGCTGTATAGATCATCATTTCTGTTCTTTTTTGCAGAGTTCTTCACCAACTGAGCATTGGACTGATGATTTGCCTGTTTGTGAGTTGTCAGGAGTAGGGTTTAGTGCAAACCAAAGATATAGACCAGATGGTGGAAGAAGAGAGGAGCATGAGTTTGAAGACCAAAGTTTTCACTTCCATTTTGTAGACAAGGATATTTGTTTGTATGGAGTTTTTGATGGACACAGTGGTAGAAAAGCTGCAGAGTTTGCAGCACAGAAACTGCCTGCAGAACTGTTGTTTGGACAGCTTACAGGTACTGTAAGTGGTTTTGGTATGGTCACATTCTGCAACTGATGATGCATATTTTGTCATGTACTGTATATCAAAACTGATATGGGAGTAAATTTTTTTTTTCACTCTGAAAAGTTAAACTATCCAGTCATACATATATGCATAGTTTATTTATAAATCTGAAATAAAATTTGTGAGTGTTTAATAACATCTAATTTGGCTTTACCAAGTTTCAGTTCAGCACATTGATATTTATGAAATGCAGCAAATTTGGCCAACAGATACAGCAACAATGTTTTGCTTGCTGCCATTTCATATATATCAATGTACTAAGCTAAAACTTGGTAAGACCTAGTTGGATCTTTCCTTTTTAAAAAGTGCAAGCAACATGATGCTACTCCTTGTCAATGAGATGTTTTAATGCTTTCCATGCTGAGGATGTACTTTACTATTTTACTATTGCTAATGCCAGATAATTTCACTTCATAGCAATGGGTGTCCTGCTGCTAGAAAAGGGTTAAAATTTGGCATGAACAATGTGACACAAGAAACAGTAGCATAATGATTCCTTTATTTATATGCATAAAAAAATGAGAAATCAGTTCTTTAGGGGTTTTGGTTGATGAAAAACAAAATTATAAACTGTGGAAGATTTTATTTCAGGGACCCTTATTGTATTTTGTACAAAAAACTGGACAGCTTGTCCCAATGTCTCAAAGTTATGAAGCAAACAGGAAGGTTAAAGAACTTAAGAGAGTAGATGAGGGAATGAATGAATAAATGAATCCGAATCAATGAATGAGCAAGTGAATGAATAATTGAATGAAAAAATATGCCATTATCCATAAATAAACTTCATTGCTCTCAGCATGAGCCATGTAATATCATAAGCATACACCCAAGCCTGGATATAATTTTTTTTGCTATGGCTGTCAAAATGACCAGCATCAATCAGATTGTGCCTGTCACAAAACAAAATGTACCTGTCACTTAACAAGACTATAATTTGACTGATATTTGTACAGTCGCCATATATTAATAATTGTTATTGTATACAAGCATTGGTATGGGATATTAAAACTTAAAACTATGAATGATACGTGCACTGCACACAATTTTATTTAAAAGTATTATACATGTAGATTTATACATGTAGTATACGACTACAAAAAGATCATATTCATCAACAATTAATCTATTCTTGAACCATCACATGTCTCTCTGATCAATTTAAATCCTCAAAGTCACAGTAAATCCCCAGGAAGGAAACCTGCAAAACTAGAATCACTATCATCCAAATCAGACAAATGTTTCTTATGTAAGTCATTGTCAGTGGTCAAGTCTTGATCAATATGGCTATCATTGCTAACACTATTTATGTCAGCAGAAATGAAAAATGAAGTTATTTCCTTTGATATGTTGTATATAATTTAACGCTAGAGTGATTACAAACAATCAATATCCAGGACAGTCGCACTTCGCCATTTTGTATTCACCCGCACACAATCTCGCAGGTAACTCGCAGAACTACTCGCAGCAACTTGCACGCATTCACCAATTTAATATAGAAACAAAGAGAGCGATTGATTAAAGATAAATATTAATAATTGGTTTTGTAATGAAACTGGAAATCAATGTTACCAAAAACCATTCCGGACAAAGTGACAGACATAGTCAAATTTGTGACTGTCAAAACTCTATAAATGACAAATTTGTACCAGACAATGTCTCTGACCAGACACTAATATCCAGGCTTGCATACACCATACATGCCATAAACCTCCAATGAGTGTGATTAATCACAAACATAAGAACTTAAAATTTGTTTATTTATCCATCCCAGAGGATGAAAGTATGTGCTACCTTGGCTGTTTATATAGAGCCATAGGATTGTGATTTTGATCAAAAACCTTCTCAATTGCTACCCCAAAAATTACTGTAAGTCATGCAAACAGTTAAACAGGTGTGATCATGGTAAATTCAACCCTGTTTTGGTAGGTTGCTAATGCAATTGGTGTGCTGTTGTTATTGAGAATTGCTGGGATTCCTGTTGAAATCCCATTCCTGACAAATGGTTAATGTATATATATATATACTGGTACATAATGCTGTTATCAATTATGTATACTCCCATTTGCTTTCATGTACAGTAAAACCTTGGTTTTCAAACTAAATGTTGTTCTTAAACTGATTTGTTCATAAACTAAAACCACTTTTCCCATAAGAAATAATGTAAAATGGATTAATCCATTTCTAACCCACAGATGATAGCTTTTTTTTACTTTTTTAACAGTATTTCATGCATAAAATGGCCTACAAAAACAATGAATGTGCATAAAATCTTACTCAGAATGAATAAACAATAATTATAAATAATTTATTGATAGAATTTTTAAAAAAAAAAGCACAAAAATAAAGAAAATCCCAAAAAAAAGCACTGAAAACCAACAACCAGTTCAGTGCAGCTGTTCACAGAGTGAAGGCTGCGGCATGACTGATGAAAATCTCAGCCAGCGGTTGATGGCTGTTACCATTTAGCTTGTTCTTGAACCAAGATTTCATTCAAAAACTGATGCATTTTTTGTTCAAAAAATATGTTTGTGAACCAATTTGTTCAAAAAGAGAGGCGTTTGATAACTGAGGTTTGTCTGTAATTAAATGTTTGTGAAACTCTATAATGATATATTCATAAAAATACTTGCAGTAATATCTGAAACTGAAATGTGGTCAAATTTGAATTTAAAAGCTTAGATGTATGGGATGCAGTGGATGGGTACACAAGTGATGCTTAGGTGTGAAGGGCTCTCTGGTTAGAGCTAAGGATGCATTTGTGTGCAAGACGTGTGAAAGAGAAGGTGATGAAGAGGATAAGAATGCAGAGGAGAGATTGGATCTGGGAAATGGGGTTCACTTAGAGAATGTTGGAAAGTTTTGTTACCTGGGTGATATGCTGAATGGGGGTGGAGGAGTAAATTCTGCATCCGTGGTAAGGGCACGTTGTGCGTGGAGGAAGTTTAAGGAGTTATCAGGGATCTTGACAAGGAAGGAAGTGTCACTTAAACTGAAGGGGAATCTGTATGTGACGTGTGTGAGTAGTGCTATGGTATATGGAAGTGAAACGTGGGTCGTGATGACGGAGCAGAGTAGGAGATTGGAACATACAGAGATGAGGATGGTGAGATGGATGTGTGGTGTATTGCTGAGGGACAGAGTGTCGAGTGCAGAGCTGAGGGAAAGAATGGGGATTAAGTCAGTGTCTGATGCTGTGAAACGAAATAGGTTAAGATGGTTGGGACATATGCTGCAGAAGGATGATGATGATTGGGTGAAAAAGATCATGTCGTTTGAGGTGGAAGGTAAGAGAGGACAGGGAAGACCGAGGATGACATGGAGCCAGGTGGTGGAAAAGGACTTGAGAGAATGTGGGTTAAAAAGGGAAAATGTGAAGGATAGGGAGAGGTGGAGAAGGCTGCTGTGTAGAGCCACCGGCTAACCCCTGCGTAAGCAGGGAAAACAGCTGTAAGATGACTGTCGTTGTTGTTGTTGTTGTTGTTGATTATGAGGAAAGATGTTAAGTTCTGTGAGTAGGTTGATAACAGGAAAAACTATAATTTCCAAAAAATTTAGAGAAAAAAAAAGTCAGAAATTTTTAAAGGATTGTTCTCGTGGTAACTTTCAAGAATGATGCCTGCTACTTGGGGTTATGACTCAGGTCTGAATTGTCTATTGAAATATAACTTAACAACTGTAATCATGATTGTACACCATTACACATGTACTCTTAGCCTTTCAGGTTTGCCATTTATCTGCATGCAATCATTTTGCTTACTGGTCTGATGACTGACTGACCAAATAAATGAATTACATGCAATGAACAAATGAATTAATGAATGCACACATGAATGAAAGAAGGAAGGAAGGATTGAATGAGCAAATGAATGAATTAACACTTTCACAACTACCAGTTTTACTTCTCAGTGGAGACCTCCACTTGCTAAGTGTTAATGAACAAACAAACAAATAACTAGCCCAATATCAATTTTGTAGAAAAACTAAACCAAAAGTATCCATCTTGGAACTTGATATTCAAGTAAATAAAAGAAAAGACACAGTATAAGTCATGTAACCATAATATTTTGACTCTATTGCAGGGTCATTATCAAACCAAATTGGTTTAGTTTTTCTACTATAATATATTTTCTTAAATTTTCAGCTGATTATGGTTTATGATCAATATTGATTTCTTTAGACATAACAATTTTATATGGCTTTCTGTTTATTCAAGGCCGCAAGTTATTTTAAATTTCTACTCCAGCTTGCATAATTTTATCTTGCTGAAAATGTATTTTTTTATCCAAGGTGGCATGGATGATGACCAGGTAAAAGCTGTCCTGAAGCAAGCCTTCCTTGGGGTAGAGAAAGAATTTTTTGATTCCATTGGAGATGAATTACTGGAAAAAACACTAATACAAGAAGAAATAAATGTAAGTAAAGAAGCTGTGTTGGTACATGTATTTTGGATTTATTTATTAGGATTTATTTATTAGGATTTATTTATTAGGACTTATTTATCAGGATTTATTTATCGGGGTTTATTTTGCTTTCTATTTGGAAAATAGATTGCCTCAGCAGTCTAGGTTCCCATCCTCTGGCTCCCCGTATTACATCAACTGAATACAACAACCAATCTGAACACTTTCTAGTATAGTTTCTTTTTCATGCAAATGTTTAATTCTCAGAGCAGTGGAAAGACAATTGCTCAGATTAGCATAACAAATGAGGTTTTAAAAAAGCATTTTTTAAAGTAGTTCACTTCAGCAGACAGGTACCGCATTTTGCGGGGTATAAGTTGACCTAGCATATAAGTCGACCCCTTATTTTTTGACCAAAAAATCATGATTTTTATCATACTCTGAATATAAGTCGAGTCCCTCAAATTAAATGGTTACCAGACACAGAATAGTGTTCGAAGAAACTTTAATAACATGGAAAATCTTTTACAGCATATTTTAATATAGAAAATTACACAAACGATCGGCACATTCTGTCTTTGGTAGATCTTTTATTTTGTCAGATTGTTTCTGCCAGTCTTGAACAAGCTTCTCGTTAATACCAAACTTGCAGCCGGCAGCAGAGTTGTTTGATTTTTCAGCCAAGTAAACAACCTTCAACTTCGTTGAAGATACAAACATATATTTTAAGATACGAATCGTGCTTCGTACCTTCGTCGTTTTGGAGGAATGTCGAAGTCATAATGAATCAACGAAAAGGTACATCGGCATGACAGCAAACGACTTCAAGCATCGTTACCGCAACCACCTGAAGTCCTTCCGAAACACACAGTACGCCAACGAAACAGAACTTTCCAAATACATTTGGCGACTGAAGATGGAAAACCGGGAATACCAAATAAAATGGTCAATCGTTAAGCACGCAAGCTCATACAAATACGGCTCAAGAAGATGCAATCTTTGCTTTGAAGAAAAAATGTTGATCCTGAAATCAAACAAGAAAAACGTGCTGAACAAAAGATCTGAACTATTCTCTTCATGCAGACATACATCTTATAATTCGCTGGCCAGCTGATTGCGAGCACTACAGCATCACAGTTAATTTTAGACAATTTGATCCCTACTATGTAAATGATAGTAGAAGCGAACTGTCAATTGGATGATGATCGTGTTGTAGACATGTGAAACTCTGAATAGCAAACGTTCTTCACTCTATTATATATATATATATATATATATACAGGGGGTGAGCAAAAAAAAGTGGCCATCCTAAATAATTATGGTAACGTAACATAATCATCACGAGATGAACAGACGTTGTTAAGAATGATCGTTTTAGGATGCATGCGTCTAAGTAATTTCAAATATCATTTCAAATCTTGATTTTAATAACCGATTTTTGAAATTCACAAACGTTACGCAGTTTTTAATTATATTATGGTTTACAAATTCCTGGTACATCTCTGATGTCCTTCATTTTGACTCTAATGAATTTGTTCGCACAATCGCCAATAAAGTTTATTTACAAACTACTACAGGCAACAACAATAACTCAAGTACATGCCTAGTGTATGTACCATTCAATACCTAGCTGGCACTCTCTTCCATTTGATCACAGCTTTGCATAAACGAGGCATGCTTTCAATAAGCTGATGCAAGTATTCTTTGGTGATTGTTTGTAATCCATTTTTGATTACTGCAAAAAGTTCGTTTTCATTTTCCAACTTTTGGTCTTTTGTTAATCAGTCCAACTCAGCCCATAAATTCTCAATGGGATTTAGGAGAACCCATCCCCATTCATCAATATTCCCACTAATGTGCTCACGAGCAGATGATAATCGCGGTAAACGATTCTTCTCACTCCCAAATGGTTTCTCAGATTTTTTTTTCCATTTGAATTCTCTCTTTCAAGAGGTGATTTATGGTTTTGGCGGAAAATTTGACCCCTGTCTGAGCTTCTAGTTTATCAGCTAGCTAATGTTTGGTTGGGGTGCCTGATTTGGACGTTTTAATAATTAAACGGTCACTTCGATCGGTAGTTTCCATCCAGAACCAGGATCATGACTGCAATCTCCACTCAATTTACCTTAATGCAAAGTTCTTTTTTTGTTTTTTTTTTTTTCCCAGAACAGGTCGATCTGAATTTTTTTGAAACTGTACATGTGGTAACTCCAGCTTAAAGCAATCCAAGAATTTAATGATTCCTTCTAATTTTCATCTCAGATTTCTCGGTGCCGACTTTTTTAAGTCCATTACTAGCCACATCACATTCACATAAAACTTGAACGAAAATGTTCAAAATTGCACATGTAACTGGTTTTTTGGCTAATAATGTTTTGTACTTAAGTTATCAACTAAATATTGTAGGATGCGCAATATTTTGATAATTTTATGGACAAGTTCATATCATCCAATTTGTAAGAAATAGGAGAAAATGCACTATGTTTAGCAGAAGACATTATCATAAAAAGTATTAAGAATTGACGTGTGTTCCATGCCAGCACTTAAAATTAGTATGTCAAAAGCTTTTTAATCAGATCTCCAAGAAAGCTTTTAAAAAATATACGGTTTTCTTTCATTTCTGTTCTTCCATTGACAGTTATATCAAATTGACTATATTTTTGACGATGGCCACTTTTTTTGCCCACCCCCTGTATATATATATACCTTACTCGTATTAAAATTCGCGCAGTACTAGAATTCGCGCACGCATAGTTGCGCGAATTTTAGTACTGCGCGAAATATAATCCGCGCGAAAAGCAGAGTGGTGTAACATGAGACAAAATCATTTGGTTTATTTATGCAAACACATATGATATATGTTTTAAAGTACAACATCAAAAATCAAAAATGTCTTCTTCTTCATCATCCTGAGCAATTTCTGTCGGAATATTTTCAGGCTCCACGTAATATTCCACCAGGAATGCCTGCATTTTGCTGTAAATTTCCAAACTCGCGTTGTTTTGCATGATCGTTAAGGTAATGGGAATCTCCAAGCCCCCTTGAGGTAAGGGAGATCGTCGAAATTTAATGTCACGAACTGTTGCTTTCATATTGCCCCCATATTTGAAAAAGAACTTGCAAAATCGAGAAATCTCTCGAGGCAAATGGCCAACCAGCGACATTGGTTCAATCCTGCCTCTGATCCTAGTGAACAGACCAATGGCATATGGGTCAAATATGTTGCCCGAAAGTGGCTTCACTACCAAGTTCTGGTTGATTCTTGCAGCCCAGATTTTTCTGTATTCATGAAAGCCGCGTGATGCGCAAGCCAGAGAAAATGATGTCCCCTCGGGATTCCGTTTCACTGAATCAGATTTGTCGGTGTCTGAATTGTTGGTTTCTCCTGTGACAATTTCTTGAATGAAGCAAACAGATGCATACGTTTCTTTGTCGTCACAGTGTTTACATAAAGCAACACTCGAACCACTTTTCCATCCAGGATATTCTTCAGAGGCCGGGACTGAACACTTGACTCCACGGTTACAAACGAATGACTTGCATTTTAGACATGTGGATTTTGTCAAATTATCGCACACGACGCAAATGTATTCCATTTTCCTACACAATAGTCAATGATCAGTCGCCTTCGCCCAAGGTGTTGCATATGACGCGTAGCAAACACGAGAAACATTTCCGTTTTATGCTCAACCTCATCCAAGCTGTGCGAACGTAGAGAAACAGCGTATGCTGGAAATCAACGCTCATGGCTCTGTTAAAGTATTTCAAAAAGGTTTCCCAACACGATATTTCTGTTGCATCATCTAGCGGTAACCTAAATGCAGCTGAAGAAAATGCAGTAAAACACCAATTGTTTTTGGACACTCCAGAACCAAAAAAGAAGAGGGGCAAATATGGAGAATATGATGCTTTTCAACGAGCAGAAATTGCAAAATGGGGACTTACGCATGGAATACGACCGACGGCAAGAAAATATTCTGTACCGGAGTCCACTGTTCGTGGATTGATCAAATCTTATAATAAGGAAAGAACCGAGAACAGAGAACTCGACCAATTGCCAAGGAAGCATCGTGGAGCAAAAACTTTGTTACCCGAGAACATCGATGAGAAAGTTATCTCAATGATCAAAAGCATGAGAGCGGCGGGATGTGTTGTCAATTACAACATTGCTACTTCCATAGCGAAAGGAATCGTACTGGCTAATGACCGGTCAATGTTAAAGGAAAACGGAGGAAAGATGGATTTCCACTATACATGGTGCCAGTCAATTTTCCGAGGAATGGGTTTCAGTAAACGCAGAGGAACAACTGCAAAACAACCCGTATCATCTGGCTATTTGAAAGAAATTCGATTCACGTTTTGTCGGTCTATTAAAGAAGTGGTGAGTGCTTATGACGTGGTCGACGATCTGATCATAAACATCGACCAGACTCCTTTGCCGTTTGTCCTCATCAGCAAATACACAATGGACAAAACTAACGAGAAGTTTGTACCAATAAGTGATAGCGCTGATTATCGCCAAATTACTGGAACATTCTCAGTCACCGCGTCGGGCAAATTTTTGCCAATTCAACTAATCTACCAGGGGAAAACAGATCGGTGCCACCCTAAATTCAACTTTCCAAAAGAATTCCACATTACCCACACGGAAAATCATTGGTCAAATGAGAAGAAAGCAATAGAATTGATCAATCATGTTCTTATCCCCTATGTAAAGCAAACAAGAGAAGAGCTTGGTTTTCGCACCACAAAAGAATGGGTTTTGGTCGCGGATGTTTTTAAAGCACATTGGACGGATGCAGTAAAAAAGATAATTTCCGACAATAACGGCACGATGGTACCTGTTCCCAACAACATGACATCATACCTGCAACCCCTTGATTTAACGGTCAATCGCTCTTGCAAAGCTTTCCTACGAAACCAGGCGCAAAAATGGTACTCAGAGCAAGTCCAAGTCCAAATCATGAATGGTATTCAGCCCCATAAAGTGTGTGTTGACTTGCGAATAAGTGTCCTCAAACCACTTCACGCAAAATGGATAGTGCAGTTCTACGACTACATGCGATCTAACAAGGATATCGTTCTCAAAGGTTGGCGACGATCAGGTGTGAGCGCCGCATTGGAGGAGCCACAACGAAAAGAGGATCCTTTTGAACTCTAAAATGTTGTGAAGAATTAAGTTTTTAGCAAATGAGAATTCTTCATTAAGATTTTTAGTATTTGTTGGTATTCTGAATTCATGCTTTATTATTATCATGGATTTTTGCTTACATTGTATACTTTTGACAATAATTTTTTTAATTGAGACAAGCCAAATCGCTTTTTGATCAAATTTAGACAAGTTTTATTTGTTAATAAAAAATAATCTTGATAAATGCGTAAATTGCTTCTATTAATCTGACCTAAAAGAACGAACAAAAAAATTCTTACGAATTTAAAGCTGCGCGAATTTAAAGCTGCGCGAATAAGTCCTCAACAGGGTGCGCGAAATTAAATCGCGCGAACTTAAAGCTGAGCGAAAATGAGTACCACGCGAATTTTAATACAAGTAAGGTATATAGTTTTGTATGTACTTAAATGAAAACTTGTTTTCTCATGAAAGAGTTAGGAAAAAATTGAGGTCAGCTTTTCAAAACATCCTAAAAGTTGAACATGTAGCCATAAAAGATGCTCAGAAACCATGTACAGTTGTTAGTGATGAATGTAGTCTGTCCTAGTTCATCTAATTCCCAGCCAATGGCCCAAGAATTGCATTTTTTTGCAACTCGTCCTGGTTTTGATCTTGAAATATATCATTTTGACACTCAAAACTTCCTTCACTAAACGTAAACTCCATTTCATGTGATCGAGTGTAAATGCCAAATATGCCCTTCTGAGCTACCACTTCGTTGTGTAACTTCAAGGCGGCCGAGCATGTGGCAAGTCCTTACTTTTCTCAGCAGATTTCAGTTCATCAAACGTCTTCCAATTTTTCTCGCGATTCCGTCAACTTTCGCATCATTTGTCCAAAGGCAGCTACACAAAGTTTTCTCGGTTCTGTGAAGACAAGACAGGTTGCAACGCCAGTACTAGCAACAATTTCTCAATAGCCTTGGTCTGACACTGGGGCAAAAATATATCTCCTGAGTGATCGTTCTGTTTTCTTAGGAAGTCGATCTATTTTCCTATCTGGCAATTTTGTTTCTGTATTGCTTACTTTTCTTTGCAAAACCATCACCATGGTCGGGTCACTTTCTGATTCTTCGTGCTTTTCAGGGTCTTAGCGATTATGAAGCAGCCCAAAAGTTTCCAGAAAAGGTTGAGAAGCTTCGGGTAATTGAACAAGAAATTGCCAGTGGAACAACCGCTGTTGTGGCGCTAATTTACGAAAACAAACTGTTTGTCACCAATGTCGGAAATTCCAGGGCTGTGCTATGCACAACTGATAGCAGTGGTAGAATTCATGTACAGCAGGTAAATCTACCGTCGTTGTGAGAATGTTTTACTGCAGTACTTAAACTATCTTTGAGCGAACAGGAATTCATCTTTAACTCATTGTTTGGAAACCATGGGCCCCTCTAAAATTGTGATTATAAAATATCAATTTCATCTCTATTCTTCTTTAACCCGTTGAGGGGAAGTTAGTTGGTCACCCGAGTTAGGATTCGAGTGAGGATACGAGTCAGGATTCGAGTTAGAATTCCCAACAACACATTTGTTTACTAAAAATGTTTGTGATCGTTTCGTAGCCGTGTCTGGAGCTAACCCTAACCCTAACCCTAATCTCAACTCGAATCTGAATTCGAATCCCCACTCAAATCCTAATTCGGGTTCTTGCCCTCCTCCACGAAGGGGCAGGGCTCATCCCCTTAACAAATAAAATCTTCTGGTGTTAGCCAGAGTAAAACTGTACAGTGTGCCCGTGCCCCAATTTGTTATTATGTTTGGTTCTCTGCCTCTGTCATCATCGAAATTTTCTCTTTCGTACCGCATTGATTTTTAGGTATTTGGTAACGTTTTAGGAAACCATTTGCTGAAGAAGACTGCAGTATTTAAAACGTCCATTCTTAAATTATAGGCCAGCGTCAAACATGCAACCATAGTTTTACATATACCACATACCATAGTTTTAAAGATAGTTGACTATGACGGCATATACTCTGATTGTTGCTTATCAATGTGTTGAATATGTTAAACGTTGGTATAGATAATAGCTTGCTTTCCATAGCAATTTAGGAAAAAAAAAAAAACACGCACGAGTGGCTTTTTCACAGCTTGTCAAAATGGCACAAGTCCAAAAGACCAGTGCTAATCGAGGTCTTTGAAAATCTCTCGAGTACTTGTTTTTCCAAATTACCTACCGTATTTATTCCAGTAGACGCCCACGATCTAATAAACGCCTCTCTCCATCAAACGCCCCTTCAACTCATAAAAATATTAATAAACGCCCCCTCCAATAAACGTCCCCTCCAATAATTACCGCCCCCCTTCCAAGAAACGCACACCAGCAAACCAAATGGGTCCGTTTTCGAAATTGTGAAATCCTTCAAAACCTGCGCGCTGACGGATCTGAAGATCACTTCATTCACTGTTTCAGGGAAGAACAGCCGTCTAAAGCTGGAGCTGCTGTAGACAGCTCCAATCTCAACTTTCAGTACTGCCAGAATGCGTTCGACCCGACCCTTTTCAGGACATAACTGATTTGGATGTTGACGACGAAGATGACGAACTTTTTATCGTTGGGTCTGATGTGATGATAGAAATTGCGTGGAAATTTCATTATTGAATTGTGTGAAAGAGTTTTTTATTTTTAATCGCTCAATCTGATATTGAGGGCGCATTTAGCGAACCTTTTATCTTTTATTCCTGACGATGATAACGGTGAAATTGACATTGTGTGAACATTTGTGTGAAATCGTATGAATATTTTCTCTTTTTAGGAGTGAAATATTAAATTTTGAAATAAACGCCTCTCTCTAATAAGCGACTCCCTTTAGAGCTCAAAATTTTAATAAACGCCCAGGGCGTCTATTGGAATAAATACAGTTCTTGTAATATGCATTTAAAAAGTAACAGAGTGCCAAAAGAAGGTAATTCAATGCAGATTTTCGCGAGAAAGGTAATTAAGTGTCGAATTAAGGGACTGATCATAGGGACCGAGCCAGCCCAACTAACCGGGCTAACATCTTCTGTGCCATCCTATGAGAAAATAATCTCGATTAAAAGGAGTGGGGCTAGCCTTCCTCATTTACGGCGCATGCGCAGTGAAGTCGTAGCCGGGTTAGCCCGGTTCCGAGTGATTACATGCGCGAACGTCAACCTGGTGAAGCGGAGACCCGGTCAATGCTAGCCGGGATCTCGGCATATTGGGCTGGCTCGTTTACTATATGATCGTGGAAACTCTTCACAGTCTACCTGGGGACTAAAGCGAGGTGAGCGCAATCAATATCGCTCGTCGAACATTGCTTTCTGTTTTGCAGCTAAGCACGGATCATGTGATTGGCAATGAGAATGAACTCATCAGGCTCTCGAATCTAGGGTTAGACATTGAAGAAGAAATACGAAGAGGTCCGAAGATTGCAAATCATCGATGCACGCGAAGCATCGGGGATTACACTGTTAAAGGAGGCTACAAAGACTTTGATATTTTAAGGTAGGCTTGTTACTACAGTTTCCTCGATTCTGAAGCATTCATTTCTACTTTTGGATTCCGTTTGATTTATTTACATTCGTCACTCATTGGTGATAACTATAGCAGAACTAGGACTTTAGGGTCGAGGGTGGGATCCGTAGGAGGGCGCCAACTCCTGTCAATATTAGGGACCTTAAGATTTGACGACGTGCTCAGCTACAACGCGATGAAATGCGAGGAAAGACTGGGGAGAGCCGCGTCTGCGTTGCGTGTTAAAAAAGCGTTAAGATTTGTGTCGATTTCTGCAACGCGACTGTATCAGTGTCACTGTATCAGCGAAATGTGATCGTTTCAAAAAGCGAGAGATGCTTTACTCGTTGCCTACGACTCCTCTCTTATTGATGATGATGAGTTTGTATTGTTGTACGATACTTGCCGTTCGAAAAACCCAGAACTCCCATATCAAGACTATTCCAGATTCTGTTTAGAGGATATGGACGAAGATGAATGTGTTGCGAACTTTCGTTTCAAGAAGAATGAAATTCCAGTCCTTGGTCATGCTATGGGTCTTCCTGAACGATCCACTTGTCAGCAGGGAACTGTTTGTGAACAAACTGAAGCGCTGTGTCTACTTCTTCGGCGAATCTGTTGATTTATTCATACGGTGATTTATTCACAGTTTCCGAAGCGAACAGAGGTGACTGTGCGGCAGACATGTTTGCTGATTGTCAGGTTATAGTGATAGAACTAGTGAAGACCATGAAGTTAGATTACATTTAGGTTCTTTTCGTCAATAATTTAACGATACAACATTGCATAACAAATTCAAGGCATAAAAGTAAGAAAAAAATGATGAAACTTACATTTTAACGAAGGATGTAAACAGCGTCCGACATCTAATCTGCGACGACGCCAGAAGATGTTAAAACGCTGCGTCGCAGAGTCTTGACAAGTTTTTACGACCCGCGCGCATGCTCAGTGGTCACATGATCACTTCCGCCCGCGTAGTAGATGAGCGCGTCGTGAAATCTTAAGGTCCCTATTACATTTGTCGCGACAGTATCTCATTTTTAAGGGTGTCGGTTGCACGTCCCCACGAGAACTTATTAAAGTGTTTGCAGCTCTAAAATTGCATTTTCAGCTTTTCAGAGATTTATTGATTGATTGATTGATTGATTGATTGATCTATTTATTTATTTATTTATTTATTTATTTAATTATTTATTTATATATTTATTTGAGTACGGTTGTCCTTCAGCACACGTAGGTTCTGATTTTCAAAGGGCTGTATTTAAACTAATAGATAAGAAATGTACATAAATCTGCACAGAGATTTGCTGTGCTCTCTATGAATGGCGCGTTTTGCCAAGCAAAACTGGTGCAATGTGATGCTCCGGCTACGAGGGAGAGCGCGCGCGCGTCCCATCCACCCTCTAAATCTGCCGATGTTTGTTCCCCATGAGCCCAAGTGGATACGCTCTGTTGGTTATCCGCTGTTGACTAAAACGCTGAATAAGTCCTCTAGTTTTATTTATGGTCTGTGTCAGTTGTCATGCTGGCACTTGGGACAGTTTGTTATATCTTTATATAAAGACAGGTAAAGTAAGTTAGAATGTACGTCCTCGCATATAAACGTGAACCTCTGGTCAATTGGTCTGGATTCTCAAGCAAGAGGATTCTTACGACAAATTGCTGCATGTTTAGGGTTTGGGTCTGGGTTGAGGTTAGGTTAGCTGAGCCCGCGATTGCCAATTAAGTGTGCGGTTCGCTACACTGCACATGACCCGATTCTTAACATTGTCGTGTTCGTTTTTAAAACTTGCCGGACTCACCGGCTTAACCCTTAAAATAGAAAGCGCCCAGTCGTGCACTTACGACCAGAAGCGTAGATTTTTACTCTTTTGGCTACATCTTACATTACTCGTAATATAAAAGTCAATCATACAACCATACTTTGATTACTGTTCTCAAGTAATGGTCAGGCATTGGTAAAAACCTCTCCTCCAAACTTCAACGTTTACAAAATAGAGCTGCTAGAATAATAGAAAGTGGTGATTATGAAATACACTCAATTGACTGTCTAAATAAGTTGAATTTAATCATTTTTAAAAAAAGAAAAGATAATCAACTAGCCATTTTTATGAATAAAATAAGTCACAACCTGGCACCTTTTAGCCTAACTAAATTATTCAAAAAACCAACCAAGAATACAGCTACAATACAATTCAGGCTGAACATAACTTTAAAATCCCAAAACCAAACACTATAGTTATCTAAAAAGGGCAATAAGTTATAAAGGTCCTTTGGTTTGGAACAATCTGCCCAGGAATCCCAAAAGTTCAACATATTTTAATTGTTTTAAAACAAAGTTAAGATACAATCAGCTCAGTTATTTCAACTGAATATGCCTTTATGTTGATTGTTAGTAATAATTGTAATGTAGAGATTAGTATAGTTACCTTGAACATTCATATATTTGGACACACGGTCCATTGGCAGAACACTATAGTAATTGTATATGTTTAGATTTGTCAAGGTGAAATAGTATCGTGTTTAAATAAATAAAAGATAATGGTCTTTTCCCTTATTTTATAGTTCTGCCATAGACGAGCCGGTGATCGCGGAACCAGACATCTGTGGTGGTATTCCGATAGACGAGTCGTTTTACTTCTTAATCCTCATGTCCGATGGCTTATACAAGTCTCTCGAGGACTCCAAGGCACTCTCCCAGGAGGCAAACATCGAGATCGTAGGGTTAGTGGCCGCTGAGCTGCAAGCACAATCCACTATCAATGGTGTTTGTCAAGCTGTGGTAGACCGCATATGTCGGTTTCACCACGATGGCTTTATGAACCACAACAAACAGTGCGAGCGTAGGGACGACATGACGTTGCTTTTGCGATTGTTCAGCGCTAAACTTGGTGGAAATACGCAGAGTCCTGTGTCGCCGTTGACTAGTTTTCTCCCATTTTCAGGTAGAGTATAGTCATGCGATGTCAAAATACATAGCAACTTTTATTGCATGGCTAATGTCCTTATCCGGTCTGTACGCAAAATGACGCGCTCTTACTGGGTGCCCAGCCGTACAGTGAGTTTTTCGTTCTGACGGGCAAGTTTTGGTAGGAGCTTTTCTGAGTTGATTTGAAGACCAAAAAAAACACATTCAGGTACGATTTACAAAATATTAATAAATACAAACTGCTAAAGATCTGATTAAGTCTACTCAACAATGATTTCAAACAGAAAACTAGTTAAAAAATACAGAAGAATAGATAAAAAATACAAAGTAAAAACAAACAAGTAAACTTAGGCCGCCAAACAAAAAATTCGTTAAAAGCGACGAAGGAAGAAACCAAAAGGCATCTAAGAAATTACTTATTAACCTCATTTGTTCGGTATGTATGGGAAAACATTATATTTGCATATTATAAGTACTAGAAATTATAGATATTAGATAGAAAACAGGCAAAAAGTATCCCGTCCCAACCTCCTAGTCGGTTAACCTAGTTTTAGGCGTATTCACTCGTCCGACTTTGTGCCTCGCGATTGTCTTCCTGATGTATGCATTTTAAACTCATGGGAGTTGTCCCGAATGGACCTCCCCTCCCCAGAAACTAAGTTAGTCACGTGAATAAACACGCGAAAAAACGTTCGGAGTACGTAGGACGGCTCGAAAAAGTAATAACTGTAGTGTGCTTGGAAATGTAGTTTAAAAAAGCGATTTTGTCGTGGTAACAAATTTAAACACAGTTTTTAAATACGTAGATACCATGGTGAATGGTAATTTAAGATAAAGCAGGAGAAGATGAAGAGTAATATACGCTTGAAGAGGTATACACAGTTACCAAAGACTGTTGGATAGTTTAGTTCTTAACAGAACTGTTTGAAACTTAAAGAGGTAATATTCTACGTAAAGAATACGCCTAAAGAATCAGAAAAAAGCACGATGCATTTCGGCAGACCACTTATCAAGTGCTATACGTCTGCTAGCTAAAGAGAAAAGGAGCTAAAGAGAAAAGGAGCTAAAGCAGGTGATATGTTTCTTTCTTTCTCTTTAGCTAGCAGACGTATAGCACTTGATAAGTGGTCTGCCGAAATGCATCGTGCTTTTTTCTGATTCTTTAGGCGTATTCTTTACGTAGAATATTACCTCTTTAAGTTTCAAACAGTTCTGTTAAGAACTAAACTATCCAACAGTCTTTGGTAACTGTGTATACCTCTTCAAGCGTATATTACTCTTCATCTTCTCCTACTTTATCTTAAATTACCATTCACCATGGTATCCACGTATTTAAAAACTGTGTTTAAATGTAGTTTACTTTATTTTACTTCAATAAACGTTACTTTGTAAGAAGACACAACGCACGAGTGAGTTTAGAGTGTGTATCGTGGAACAGTTCGGTACAGGAATATAGGCAAAACATCAGTCGAGCTTGCACTATCTGAATCTCGGTAACTCAGTGGTTTGAGTGTCTCACCGGAAGGCGCGTATCCAGGAATTTTTTTTTGGGGGGGGGTGGGGGATTCGATGTCGGGCAACTTTTGCCACTAGTAATTTTCAACCATCCAAAAAATGTACTGTCTTCTTATACACTAGCTTATTACATAGGAGAGTTACCTGAACCACGGCTGGCTGCCGTCCATTTTAAAACCATTCGTTAGTCCATTTCACCTCTTGGTAAAGGGTTCTCCTTGAAGATGTCAGTAATAATGCTTTGGAAAATGCGAGTAATATGGAGCGTGCGAGCATCACAGTGGATTGGTTTTGGTGCTGTCTGTATTCATTGGCCTGCAAGTGCTATCTGTCCCACAATCGGCTTTAGTCAGCAATTAACGTTTAACTCTGTTCAATATCCTACTAACAACTGCCCAAACTTTCACATCCTCACTTCAGCATCTCAGATAGTACGTATCGACAATTTATCGCTACGCCTTGAGTGATATCAAGATCGCAAATCAGTGCTTGCCAGATTGTGACACTCTTTCATCACTCATTATTGAATTGGAAACTCAAGCTCGTTACAGCTTTGGGAGGGGCTTGAACCCCCTTGAACCCCCTTCTCGGCCACTGCTCACCGGTCATTAATTAGGGGTTGGGTTCAATCCCCGTTTCAGGCTCAGGAATAGCGTTTCTGAGATATGAGCTTGACTTGTTTATATGACCTATCATCCGTATTTGAACTGAATTCGAACCTATGGGTTACCAGACTGTTATTTGTTCGTTTGAGCTTTCGAGTCAACTGGGAACAGTTTTCGTGTTTTGCCCAATTTAAGACAACGAGAAATTCACAGAACTTACTGTTTAGCCATGAGGACTTGCAGTGTTTCTGTAATATATTATAAACTAGAAGAGATTAAACTGACATAAGAACACAAGGGTTTGTTGAAAAACGAGGTGACGTGAGAGGTAAAAGCTTCAAGCTTATAGATTTTTGATGTCGTATCACTGATTATTTTCGAATATATAATGTGGCATCTCAAACGCATCCGCAATCAAGAAGAAAAGTCTGGCTCAAAGCTGTAGAAGCTTTGTGTTAGTTAAGATCGTATGTCCAAGTTAACGTCTCCGTGTGAATTTTCTTTGAGTGACTTACGTGAAATATTGATGAATTCGCAATAAGATAATCATGAAAATTTCTATTAAGAAGATGACTTCCAAAAGTGGTATTACAGTCACCATGATTACCAGACTGTTATCCTTGTCCTATGTTGAATGAACAAACGAATGTACGAACGAACATACATACTTACGAACGAACTAAACAGCAAACGTACGAATGAACAAACGAACGAACGTACGCACGAATGAACGAATAAACTTTGTTTTATGCGGAAAACACATGAAAGTGCAAAACATTACCAAACCTGTGGCCCTCGAATAAGTCGTTTATTTAAACTTATCTAGGACAAAACAACGTCGGATTTGTGCACCTTCCAATCCCAACTGGCGGTGTGTTGGCGTCACCGTATGCGTCGACAACCGGAATTCAACGACAGTCTCAACCACCATTTTCGACCGTTACTGGACCCATGCCACCTCTGTCTGCTGTTGCAGCTCAAACAACGGTATCCTATGCCACAACTGCGATGGTTGATTCCAGTAAAGAATCATTTCAAGTGAATCAGCCTGGTGGTCTTCATGGGAACTCAGATGACCAGACGGATGACGCCTCCAACTACATTGAGTCTTATGTTGACTTTTCGGAGTATTACAAAGCAATCGAAGCACACGGAGAAGATTATGTCATAAATTCTGTCCAACTCTAGACACCGTCCTGTATTGCATACAAGAGATTAGTTCGTCCCTAGTTTCCTCCGTGGCTGCTTTTCAATGGATGTGCGCTGGTAGCAGGATTCGTACGGCTTATGAAGATCATTCAAAAGCTCTATTCTGAAATTTGGTTTTATGGCCATAAAAATCATGAGAAAGAGGGAATTTTGTTTCAAAGTCATAAAATACCGTCTTTACTCGAATAAGCGCCGCCGTTGAGTGTGTTGCCCTCGAATAACCAACACACTCAAGAAGAATGCGGTGCTTCTTCGCAATGATGTTGGTGAAGCTAGTCCCCCGATGCAGGTGCTTTACCGCGATCAGATTTAAATCCGATCGTGGAGAACATAGCGACATTAATAGCGACGATACTAAAGCGTGCGTTTCGTTTTTCTTTTTCTGGTTGTTTTCGTTATTAGAAGTAAAACCTAGTTATTTTTTATCCAGAATTGTTTCTTTCAGTTACTTTTGATAGGTGCCACATCAAAAACTCGTAATATTTAATAAGCACCGCGGCGTTTATTCGAGTAAATGCGATAGTTATAAAACTTTATTTTAACCTTTCAGATATTAATTTAAGAATTCACTCTCCGATATCTGAATGCCAACTCTTTTCCATTTGACACGATTTTGCTCACGGCATGATTTTCGGTACAATCATTTGACGCCTGAAGAAGTCAATGGCCTGGGAACAAGAATCAGTGGAAGCGAAACGTGGTTCTGAGCCTAGATTAAAACCATCGACTTTACTGATTAGGACCTTTGCTAGGCACTAATTTTTTGAGTAGAATGTGATAAGAACGCCATAAAATTTTGTTTCCCAATTCAGTGCGATCTCTGTCATAAATGTCCTCAAGTGTGGTAGGTAAAACAATCATACTGCGGCTAACCTGGTAGTTTTATTACCCGTCTACGCGGCAATGTGACCGCATTTCATTTACCAGCATCGTAATCAGCTCTGGAAATGCTGGAAAATCCGCATTTTTTTCCTTATTTCATTTTTTTTAAATTTATTTTTTATTTTAATTTCGTTTTTTTTAAATTTTTTTTTAATAGCCTTTGACACGTCTTGACCAGTTCTTGAATTTTTAGATAACTCGTGGAAAGTGATCCGCAGAAAGTTGAAGTAATAAATCTTCACTATCGAAATCACTTTCACAAGCTGGATAAATCAAATGGTAACGATAGCCGCAAATGACAAGAAAGACGCCTTATTTTTAAACTCGGGACCGTCCAATCAACCAAAAATTTTGCTTAACGATCATCTCTCTTTCCTTTAAAAACATTTTGCCTCCCTCCAAAGCGTTTTGTTTGCTGTGCTTTTTGAACATTCATCATAACCTTTGTTAACCTATTTAGGGGCAAGGGCAGACTATAATTTTACCCCGGTTAACACCAGACGATTCAACTCGTCAACGCCATGAGCCCTGCCCTTTAGTGAATTAATATCCTCTTTAACCCATTGGATAACCCATCTTTTACAAGGGAATTTTCTGGCCCTTCTAGCACGTCTGGTCCTACCACGCAGGCGTAATAGGGTGGCTAGGCCTTGTGAGTGGGTTTACAAATTGTGTTGGCATGCATGACAAATGTCCGGCCTTACTCTGCGAGATCCTGGGTAATCAAGCGAGATCTCGCTTGGGAGGGCTGGCCTTAAGTAAACGAAAACAAATTTTGCAAGGGATATCACAGGGAGGTGAGATCTCGGCTGAAAGGGCCAGCCCTATTAGGAGGGCTGTCTGACTTTCATGTAAACACCACCTTCCTCTGGTTAACGCCAGATGAGCCCTGCCCCTTAGTGAATTTAAGCCCCCTTCCCAATGTCAGCTTACTGATCGACGATAAAAGTAGCAAGTGACTTTCCATGCTAATTATTTAAATTTCCTTCCGCTCATCTGATTGTTAAAATTTATCCCGCGTGCTTTTCGAGAAATTATTCAGTGTTATTTATTTCAACTCACATTTTACTCTAGTGAAAAAAGTTCGCTGGAAACGTCAGTGCCTTGTTTTCTCGATTTTTGGCAGCAATACTGACTTAACTTTTCTACTTTGTTTAAAACTGCCTGCGCCGCTCTCTAGTTTTATTACAAAACTTTTCTGATCTCTGGAGGTACCTGGTGGCATAGAGATCACATGAACTAGAGGGAGCGTTGTAGCTAAATGGAACTCAACAACACGTAACCAAGTGAAGGCCGCCCATATTGGATAAATAGGTGGCAAACAGAACAAGGTCCAGATGAAATGTTCAAGGTCGTGGTCAGAAGCCACTCCACTTTTATCTCTTGTTCAGTTTGTCTTTTTTTAAAAAACAGGAATGTGAAACATTTAAGGCAAAAAATAACTGACTAATAACCAGAAAAAAAGTTTTTCTGCTATACAGTTAACGAAGATGAACACGAAGCAATTCACTAAACGTCAGCTGTTGTTCAACCTTGAGGTTCTCGAACAGACGGAAAAGGACCTGGAGAAAAACAACTTGCCTTTTAATCTACTGAAAATGGCCTCATTCAATTGGTTTCCAATTTTCGGCCCTTGTGTCCCCCTCTAGTTATATACTATATCTGAACTTGGAGGGATTCTGACAGTTCCGCTGACACCCGTTATTTCCTGTTACAGGTCACGCGCCTGAACATAATCCTATGTTCTGCAATTTGTTTTGCCAGTGAGAAGATAGTGTACACAGCCCGCCGTGAGCTGCTGCGAGCTCTGGGGGACGAGGTAGAGAAGTTGGTTGACCCTTCGGTCGAAAATGAATTTTACCAACCTTACTAACTGCCGGGGAGAATGAAGCTTTGTATTCTTTAATTTTCGGAATTTTTCATAAGACGTTTAATTGCCTAACGAATTTATGGTAATACACTAATGCCTCACTGTATGAATTTCATAAATGAATAAAATAGTAAAGCTAACAATTCTTAAGTGAATAAGTACCGGTAATACCAAGCCCAAACGTTTACAGCACGTTTCCAAACGTTCTTTCATGTCTAGTTAATTCAGCATTCTACAAATGATGAATCCGTACTGTCTGTACCCTAAAGTGCTACTTTAAATGAAGCTTCGCACAATTTCTCGTAAAGGAAAACGTCATGTGGTATAAAATCATTTATCTTTTCAAAAACAACTAAACAAATAAAAAAACATTAAGAATAGTCATCCTCAATCCCCAAAACAGGTGCTCTTGTGAAAAAATAGTCTGCCGCTAATTTATGTTAATACAAAGAATTATCAAAGCACATGATCAGGAATGAGGTCTATCGAGACTTAAAATTTTTCTCAAAACAATTTCCTGTTTCCTGTTTAAAATCCGATTGGAATCCTAGTACAATGCGAAGTGTTTTCAGCTATTCTAAATTTAGGCCCTTTCTTGTCAGTTTAGTAGCTTCATCACGTAATCTTAGCTTTTGGAAGATTAAAGTTCTTTCAAAGTTAAATTCCTGCCATATCATTGAGAAATTTTTTCATACCATTCGGTCGCTTGGGCGTAGCTTAGAACAGATCACATTTATGCATTGCCTCATTTGTTCAACAGTTACTATAATTTTATTTAGTTCCTCGGGACACCAAGCGAACGAGTCAATATACAGACGCTTTTCCATGTGTCAATAATTGACGCAACCTGCATGTTCCTACTCGCACATAATTTAGTGTGCGTGGTTGTATTTCCGGTTGCGCGAGTAAAAAAATTTTTCCTCGCAGCCATTGACAATCGCAAATATAAATGTTTGATATTTCTAACCATCCGCTCAGGACGTTAGAAATGCCAAATGTTTCAGTTCAGGGAATTTGTAATGTTCAGAGAGTTTTTCTTGGATCACAATGCAAACGCACAGGTTGAAAGGACGAGGATGACGTCATATACACAATATCGTTGGGGCGAGCAACTTGTCCAAAAACGATATCCTGTCTTTGTCTTTACAGTAAACAGATGGTGTCGTTCAGTCAACCCTTGTTGATCGGTTGGGAATTTTTTTACCTCATGTAAAGTGATTTTCTGTAGTTAGTTCCCCTTTATGTCAGCCGAATATGGGTAAATGTCTATCTGTTTGTACGGCAGAAGGAAACAATACGAACTTGTCAAGCAAGTCAAACAGCTCAGTCCCTTCGCAAAGAGATGTCTACCAGCCAGCACAGAAAACAACCTTTCAAAAAACGCAAACGGAAAGGGTTAGTGGAGTTAATGCTTCTGATATAAAACGATCACTGAACGTGAAAACGGGCATTGACGAGAGTAAAATCGAGGCAATGTTTCAGAAGTATAAAGACGACGAAGAAGAAGCCATTCTGGAGGATGGAATGGAGAAGTTCTGCCAGGATCTCAGTGTGAGCCCAACTGAATTTGTGGTCCTTGTTTTGGCGTGGAAATTCAACGCATCAAAAATGTGTCGCTTTACAAAGAAAGAGTTTGTTCAGGGTTGTAAACTGTTAAAAGTAGATTCTGTTCGAGGTATTAGACAGAAACTAGATGAAATTGAAAAAGACGTACGAAGAAACAGCGGAGAATTTCGTGAACTTTATCGATTTACCTTCGGTTTTGGACTAGATGTTGACGAAGGACAAAGGTCACTTCCTACAGGCATGGCTATAGCTCTGTGGAAGCTCGTATTCGGTGAGAATACGCCGGATTTCATAGACAAATGGTATAGCTATCTAGAGGAAAAATCTGTTCGGGCTATACAAAGGGATACATGGAATATGTTTCTTCATATGGCTGAAAATATCAAAGGAGATTTTAGCAATTACGACGAATCCGAAGCATGGCCCAGTCTATTCGATGATTTTGTCGAAACACAACGAAAATCAACGACTGATGATGGTAACATAGAAGTTACTGAATGATGTATTATCATTAACCCAAAAAAAATGTTGGTGTTGGGTGGAATGCTAATTTCTTATTGACAATCTTTGAAGTTATATTTTGTACGTTTCGTAACAGATGACGTTGTTTTTTAAAATGGCAAGGGTTTCCTTTTCGAGTTTTCAACATTTTCCTAATCACATATTTAACAGCCAGTCCTTTTAGATGTTGGCATGGTAAAGTATGATGTTAGGAGAATTTGTTATAAATCTGTTCCTTTAAAAGATGTAAAGACAGAATTATAACTAAAGTTAAATTTGAAAGTTCTCAGTAAGAATCACAAGTTAGAAACTGAGTTTGGAAATTCAAATAAAGACTGTTTACACTACCTCTCGTGAAATTAAAGTCCTGGGTTTGCACCAAAAAAGTAACAATGTGTAATAAATGGACCTGCAATAGTGATTCCAACCAAAGGTTATGTGGTTATTTGAGCTTTATATCACGAAATATGTGACATATGACTTTTGATGCTGTTGAAACCTTTAAAAAATTTAATTATATGAATTTTGGTACCCTGTCTGTCAAAAAATTGGATCTTATCTTGGATCATATCTTTTTGCTATTATTTT
This sequence comes from Heliopora coerulea, assembly GCA_030142905.1. NCBI lineage: Eukaryota > Metazoa > Cnidaria > Anthozoa > Scleralcyonacea > Helioporidae > Heliopora > Heliopora coerulea. The sequence continues at coordinate 4,649,799 of JASJOG010000007.1, read as the reverse complement.
GAATTTTCAAGTACGTGTTTCAGTAGTTCAGATACCAGTTTGTCTTAAAGTCTCAAAGTGGTACCATTAAGTTGAAGAAGGGCTTAGATTCAATTCTGTTATAATCTTATCTGAGTATGTTGTCAAAAAATCTTGCCCAGAGTGTTTGGGTTGTACAACAATTGGACAATAAATTTTTTAATGATTTCCAACTCAGTTTGTAACTTTTTCACTAGGATCCTCTACAGACATTGACTTCTCTGCCAGCATAAATTGTGGGAACATGTTTTGTTAATTGTGAAATTAAACTTCAGGTTTAAATTTGGGGTGTGATGCAGGTTAGCCATTCCATGGCAGCAAGGGAAATTAAACTGTTGCAATTTGTGATAGAAAATAAATCGTTCAATTTGCAAGAACTTTGCTATCCATCGTGTTGCTAAGTAGTCCATCCTCTTTAATATAGCTGATAATGATCTAACATAATATAACTTTTGCCTTAAAATCAGGTGTTCATGTACTGTAGAGTTAATGCTGTGTTGCTGCTCACTTTGGCTGAAGCTATACAAATTCATTATGCTTAAGGAGATGATTGGCTTAGTATGTTGAACTGTATTTCACATGACTGATTTTAAACCTTTAATGATATCCTGTCTCAGGATTGGTTGGTCAATGCCTGGATGGCTTATCCAGGTGATATGTCCTACTGACAGAACAGTCCTATCCATGCTTTAATAAATGGTATGTTGGGTGTTATCCACCAGATTGTGGATAAAATTTAACTTTGTTTGAAAGCATGAGCCATGCTGTTGAATTGTTAGAATTTATCATGGGGATAATCTTTCCTGGCTTTAAACAGCTTTCCCCAGGCTTCTTTGGCAATTAAAACCATCTAGCTATGTCCTAGGTAGAATAATAGAAGACTTAATATAAAGATGAAAGCCCACCTCAGGATTTTTATATTGAGAACCATAACGACAGAAAAAAACAAGTCATTCAAAAGAACTTTATTAATGTTTTGTTGCAGATGTGCAACATCTTCAGAGTAACTATTTACAAGTGTGACAAAAACCTATACATCTATTTACACTTGATGATAAGTAACATGAGAACTAACCAATAGACACGGAAAATCAATGGCCATAATTTAAATAAAAGATGTATCCTAGTGGGAAAGAGTGAGTTGATTTGAGCTCAATCATTCCTGTCCAGACATTTCCCTGTGGCTAGTCAAATCTAATGTTGGCCAGAGTACAATAATAGATGACCTGTCAAAAAAGATAAAAGTAAACCTTTCTGTTACCTTTCATGTTATCACTTTCTTACCCAAGAAAGCCTTTTTTATCAAGCAAAGAAAGACTTGGGGTGTTAAAAAGTCAAAACTTATCCCATTCAATCCTGCTGCCCAAGGTGCCCCTCTAGAATCTTACTCTAGATGATGCCACACAATTTCATTAGTGGAAGATGACTTCAGGTTAGCAGATTAACCCTGACAAGCATCTCAACTCTATAAGTTGGAAGTTTTGCTGTGAGGGTAAAAGAGTCAAGAAATTTTTTGGCCTTCAGCAGAGACACTTTCAAGGCTGTGTAAAATATAAATGTCGGCTGTAGGGTTGTAAGAGTTAATTCAGATAGTTTCAAAGCCTTCAATGTCTGGAAGAGGCCTCTTATTAAGGTGAACAAAGTCACTTGGCGCTTGCCAGAACGTTGCATCTACCACATGTTTTCCTCTTCAGAAAAATGTCACAGTCAGACACACTCTGAACACCTTCCTTTGGGGTTGAAATGGTTGGTAGAATAGTCAATAAGATTTTTTTACTGGAATTGTATCAGTCACAACATTGTCTACAGCACAAAGCAATTATTGTGTTATAAACTTGAGGAGATTCTTACAATGTTTTGCTTAAGCTGATGGTCTGACTTATCCCATGTGGTCAATTAAGTCTGGAAATTTAAACAGTTAATCTTTTAAGATAACTCATGAAGGGCCCAGCAGCATGGCCAAAGGGGAACTTGTACTCCCACAAATTTTGCTGGTTTGATAACGGTATGGTCTGAAATATTACACAAAACATAACTAAACTAAAATGCAAAATGCAATCTCAAAATGCAAAATCTAACTAGAAGGCTTACTCCCAAGGCCTAAAGTCTCCATGGTTGTGTTCCTGGTTCCCAGAGAGCCAACCCAAAAATGTGTAGGTCATGTTACTGTTGGGGCTGATATTCCTGTGAATATAATGGCTACATGGTTTATCCATTTGTTGATTTTCCATGCAAAACGTTTTAGTAAAAGCAACAGCTGCATCCAATTCTTTAAAGCCATCAAGTAATAAAATAATAGTAAGCTATTAGTAGGGTCATTTTAGATATTGGCCACATATTGTAAAACTAAAGAGTAGTATTGCCTTGAGAAAAGGATTTCATTTTCGTGTGAAGTTAGACATCCAGAGACCAAAACAACTTAAGAGGGTTTCAGATATGGACCAAAGGGGCATTCCAAGAACTGCTTCATCTTGTTTCTGGAGCTCTTGTCCAATCTGATCAAAGTTATCACTCAAAACAGAATCCAATATCTCATGCTAAAATACGAAGTGAAATGGAAAATATGAGTACATGGATTAGACTTGGTGTAAATTTATAATTTTAGTGGATAAGACAGGCAATCCAGAGTACCTTATCTGGGGGAAGTGATGGGGGGATGTGTGACCCCTAGGTGCCTCCCCCTATATATATATACAACTTTTTTTTATTTATTTTTTATTTTTTACTGATTGAGCGCCGTGTAATATAAACCGGTACATTTCACGGAAGGAGTTTCCTGAAACGTTTACAGAAAATGAGATAAAAATTATTAGATTAGTGCTCGAGGTTTCAACACAGTAAATCACAAAAAATGGAGTTCGTATGCTGCAATAGAACGTTTTCGCTGGCGAGATGAATTTTTCGCATGGGGGAAAGTATCGTACCGGGTAATTGGCAATGGCGGTTTTAGAACATTTTAACCAGGGGGGGCAATTAGGCACGAAGTATGCGAGCGCCGAAGGCTCAAGGAGTTTTAGGTAGGGGGGTCCGGGGGCATGCTCCCCTGGAAAGTTTTGAAATTCTAGAGTCTCACAAAGGCCATTTCCCCGATTTTGGGAGAGGGTTTTGGCAATTTTAAGGGTTAGACAATATTTAAATTTCTATAGAATTAAAATTTCAACTTTGTTGCATGTATGGGGGTTTTGAACTTCTTGAACTCCTCCCTTGGCAACGACACTGGGGCTAATACTTAGGTTTTTATCGACTGTGCTAGTAAAGGTAGCACTTTATGCTACTAGCACCACTCGTTTTTAACCAAAATTATGTTAAAATTATGCTCGTTTTTCAAAATTATGCTTCTTTTTCTGAAATTATGCTTTCACAAAGCTTGTTTCCAACGTTGTCTAGCTTTAAATAGATTGCTCCTTATCTCCTGAAATGTTCTAAATACAACACAAAACTGCACTGATGGCTTGCTATCATAGTTAGTGCCCTCAAAAAGTTCCCTGCTGCATTACACTTGCTTGCAAGTAATCAAGTTAAAGAATATTCATTGAATGGAACAGAATGGTTGGGGAAAAAAAATTAACCATTTTGTTTTGATCTTGTAAGCGTGACTGGATCGGAACTAAAGTTCCAGTGAACCACAGGCGCCTAGACTAAGGCCTACTAAGAGACAGAATTTAACAAGACTGAACAAAACTTATAAATTAACTCAATATAAGCAAAATGTGACTTACTGGAGAGTTATGGCCCTAGTAATGTGCTCTGTAATTGATAAAAATATGCCGGTTATGCTAGCAGTGCTTCTTCCACAAAAAATGGCAAAAATGTACTCGTTTTTCCAAATTATGCCAAAAAATGTGCCAGCACAATCGATAAAAGCCTACTAATACTTCTATAGCCCAGTGGATACTTCCACCCAGTGAAGAACTGCTGCAAGCAGCATTCAAGGAAGCGTACATCATTTGCTACACTTGCCTAAACGAGACTTTGTTCAACGTTAAACGGGAACGTTTTCTACCTTGCAGATTGAGAAGTGAACCATTAGAAACGAACCAGGCGGCATTAACGCAAAAATGTTGCAAATCTCTATTTGAGTAACTAAGATATTTAATACTGAGGAATGCTAAGCAAGATTATGTTTGTTTGCAACTTCTGTTTAGCATGTATTGTACTAGCTATTACTTGGAAAAACTTTACAACCATTTTGAAAAGCTTGCATTTGGGGGAGCCATGGCCCCCCAGGCCTCCCCATAGAGCCGCCACTGGTAATTGGATTGGCACTGATACGACTTTTTCGCTGGTGAAAAAAATCGTATCAACGTTATGGTTGGCTGACGACCTTCCCGTCAAAACATTTATCTGATTCCAAACTGGCCTTATATCAAGCAGCATGTATTAAGGTTTTGCTAAATGTATAAGCTCTTAATGGACAAGATAAGGAAATTATAATGAACCAGAACTTAATCGTTAACTCTGGCAAGACTTGGGAGGTGGGATATACTTAGAAATGTCAAACAGTGTGAAATTTTAACAAAGAAAGTTTGCTATACAATAATGTAAGTGCTGCGATTCGGTTTGTTATACTTTCGGCGTCGATCCATGTAAATACTTATATTCAAATATCACAGTTAGCATGATAAGATCACATCGAGAGAAGGTTCTCGTAACGAATTTTGTTCACCATATACTTCACTTGCCGTATACTCTAATTTACACCACTCGTCAATGAAAACATTTCTCATGAAAGGTTACCTCGTTTAGCCATGTTCTTGAAAATTGTTCGGCAAACATGGCAGCGAAACAATTTTTCTGCAACAAGGCTAAATCATTTGCGCAGGACCTTACGTGAAGGAGTTTACGTTCGGAACACTAGTTATTTGGAGGAAACTTTGGCAAAGTTCAGCCACAAATAGATACTTGACCAAATATCCTTGTGGTAGAAAAGTCCCTGAAAAGTCCCTGAAAAGCACTTTTTACCACAGAGTTTTCACACCCCCCCCCCCCCCCCCCCAGAGATTACAAATAACAAAGGGCATGGCTGTCGTGTTAGGTTACCAAACTAATGTGATCAAAATTTTTTAAGAATCCGACATGGCAGCTATGACGTCGAGTGAAAAACACTTTGTAAAAAGAAAAAGCACGGTTTAAAAACGTTCTGCAGAAGTACTCCTAATACACACATGTATATGTATATTTATATATGTATGTATGTATATGTATATGATGAGGTCCAAAAGGCCGAAACGGTTCCGTCTGCAGTTATATATGTATATATGTATATAGATATATATGTATGTATATATGTATGTATATATGTATGTATATGTATATATATATATATATATATATGTGTGTGTGTGTGTGTGTGTATGTGTATATATATATATATATATGTATATATGTATATACATATATATATATATATACATATATATATATATATATATATATATACATATATATATATATATATATATATATAAATATATATATATATGTGTGTGTGTGTGTGTGTGTGTATGAGTAAATTTCATCTTACTGAGTGTAGATGTTTGTAAGCTTGGATATATTTATGATGAAAAGTTTGTTCTCAAGCTTGATCTCAGAAAATTTCTGAGCTCCCCAACGGGAATCGAACCCGTGTCTCCCGATTGCCGGTACGGTTGTTTTTACCACTAGACTATAGGGTCTCAGACGGCAAGCATGATGTTAATTAGAGAATGAGACCCTATAGTCTGAGACCCTATAGTCTAGTGGTAAAACAACCGTACCGGCAATCGGGAGACACGGGTTCGATTCCCGTTGGGGAGCTCAGAAATTTTCTGAGATCAAGCTTGAGAAAAAACTTTTCATCATAAATATATCCAAGCTTACAAACATCTACACTCAGTAAGATGAAATTTACTCATACACACAATATCATCATACAGGTATGTTCAGCTTTCAAGTACGAAAGAGGCATATCAATATTACGAACCAGATCTCTAATTAGCATCATGCTTGCCGTCTGAGACCCTATAGTCTAGTGGTAAAAACAACCGTACCGGCAATCGGGAGACACGGGTTCGATTCCCGTTGGGAGCTTAGAAATTTTCTGAGATCAAGCTTGAGAACAAACTTTTCATCATATATATATACATATATATACATATACATATACATATATATATTATATGTACCGTAAATTCTCTATTTAGCCCCCCTCTTAAATAAGCCCCCCGTCTCTAATAAGTCCCCCTTTTCAGAGATAGGAAGTCATTAAGTCCCCCTCTCTTTTAAGCCCCCCCCTTACTTACATTAATGATTGATCACGAACGACACAATTCAATTGGACTGATCCAGTATATTTTATTCATGTACTGGAAGTTTGGATATTTTTCTTTCGGTCTTCGGCTGCATGACCTCCAACTTCATGTGCTTCAGCTTTTCCACTTTCCGCTCTAGTTCTTGATGAAGGATGGATACCATCTTCTGGTCGTTTGAAAAAGCGGTATAGCGCCCTGGAACCACAAGTCCGTCCTCGAGAAACCGCGCTACTGTCGGTGAAAATTCTAAGGCACAACCTTCGCGAGTCAAACATTTACACAACAGAAACGACAGTTCTATAGGCAAATGTCCCACTAATTCCTCATCTTGAGAGCTGCTGTCTGACAGACGGTAAATACCAACTGCAAATTCATCATACAACTTCGCTTGTTCTCTTGTATCATGCTTGCACTTGAGTTTCTCACCCACTACTGGCTTCCAAACTTTTTTATAAATGTGGTGACCACGAGCAACAGATTCGAACTCGCAACAGTACTGCTTGACAAAAGATATTCCCTGACTTCTTGCCATTGAAAATACAGCTAGAGTACACCGTATCACACAAAGATCACAGAGGACCAGCAGATAAAATAATCTCTTGTTGTATACCGGTATTTGTTTGAAGTTGTCACTAGTGAACCGGTATACGTATGTGATACTGTTGTCATCAAGAATAGGTTTCACATTCCTTATGCATCACATCACTGTAAGTAGATCTACCGGGACAACACCACCGCCATGTGGGTACAGTAACTTCTGCTTTAATCTTATCTTGTAGTGCTGTTCTTTGTTGCTTGACTGTAAAGGTAGTTACTTTTTACAATGGAAGAGCGAGAGTTGAAATCAGCTTCTCATAAAGGCGAGAAAGTACGTTCATATTCTACTGGTTTCAAATTGGAAGTCATTCGCTATGCTGAGGCTAACTTAAACCACGCTGCGGCAAAAAAATATAAAATTGATCGAAACAGAATTCGTGACTGGAGAAAAAAACGAGAGAGATTAGAAGAGTTAAAGAGTGAAAAATCTGGTGGTGCTGAACGGCAACGACTGGATGGCGCTGGAAGGCATCTAACCTCTCCAGAAATAGAATAAAATTTGTTAGAGTGGATATTTAATAGACGAAGAAAAGGTCTCCGTGTCTCAAGGAAACTTATTATGCTCAAAGCTGCAAAGTTCCAGAAAGAAAAGGAGAAAGAAGACCCGAACATTACCAAATTAACATTCAGCCAGGGCTGGCTTGAAAAATTCATGAATAGAAATGGATTGAGTGTTAAACGTCCCACAACTGAAGCCCAGAAAAGCCCAGATCAACTGATAGATAAGCTCTGTGCGTACATGCTGAAGGTAAGACGGCTCCGTAACAAGATGAACTATGAGTTGGGGAATATTATTGCCATGGATGAAACAGCCGTATGGAACGACATGATATCCAACACAACAGTGGAGAAACGTGGTGCTCAGTCAGTAAATCTGAAGTCTACTGGTCATGAGAAGTCTAAAATAACAGTTTGATTAACTGCAACGGCTGATGGCGGAAAAAGAAAGCCTTTCTTTGTTTTTAAGGGAGCCAAGCGTGATGTTAAAAGGCTAAACAAAGAATATCGATCTAAGTGTATTGTTGCGAGCAGTGACAATGGATGGATGAATGAAGCCTTGGCTGAGCAGTACTGCCGCGAGGTTATAGGAACGTTTTCTTTTGGCACGCGTCGCTTGTTGGCATGGGATGCATTTAGATGTCACCTAACACCAGTTGTTAATGATATTCTCAACAAAGCCAAAGTTGATAGTGTTATTATACCAGGAGGCTGCACAAAGTTTATTCAGGCTCCTGATGTGAGCTGGAATAAGCCTATGAAGGAATATTTAAGAGAGATGTACGACAACTGGCTTGCTGAAAACGAACACCAGATGACATCGCATGGTAATATGAAGGCACCATCATGGAAGCAAATGATTGAATGGGTGTTGGAAGCCTGGAAGAAGCTACCCACAGAAGTAATCAAGAAGTCATTTAAGGTGTGCGCGTTATCTTCTAACCTTGATGGCTCAGAGGATCATGAAATAATGTGCATTAAGCATGGTCCATGCCAAAGCCTGCTACCTAGATTACAAGCGTTTCACTTTGAGGAGGAAGAGATCGATCCTTTCGACTCTAATGTTTCAGAAGAAGATATGGCTCAGGAAGACATTGCACACCTTATTATCGATGAGGACGATGAAACCAGTGACTGACGTTGAAGTGGACATTGAATCGTAACCATTGTGGCATTTCCCTTACATGCAATACATGTACGTTATTCAGTTTCAGTTTAACATTTCGATTTGTATAGCTCACAGTTTTGTTTGGGTTATACTTTAATCATTAACCAAGCTTCTCCACGGTAGTAGTATAGAACATGGGGGTACCAGCCACTTTTTACACAAACTTTGGAAACCCACTTACGGCCCAAGAAATTTACCTACAATCTGGTTTTCATCAAGTTTCGGAAAACACCTCATTTTTCCAAAGTTTGTCTGATAATGCGTTGGTACCGACATGAAGTCAAACCATAATGAATTAAATTTTAATATATGTTGTAATGACCATAAGCATAACTGTTCATCCCATTGTCATGTAGATAACGTTTATCATCAAAACAGCTGAGTGAGATTTTATTTATCTCATAACTTCCTAATTGATGATCTTGACTTCTAATTGTTTTCATTTTATGGTAAGTTTGTTTTCTGCTGAATAGAACATCTTTATAATTGTCATGTTTAATATCTTTCTTTATGACATTCTTTTTTTATACCTTTAGCTGTTTTACCACATTCATTGGTGTCTTTTATGTATGAGTACATCTTACTCCTCAATCCTATAAACTCATTAATTGGGATTCCTGATGCTTCATCTTTAAACTTTCCAATCACTTTTTTATTTGTTTTATCAAAATAAGGAGAGTTTTCTGGATAATCACTATTATCAAATTTATCCTTATCACTCCAAAAATCTTGATAAACATCTTCAGCTTTGATTTCATAAGTCAATGAGTCTGTGTCTGTGAATAATAATTTTGCTTTGCTACCATACTTTTGTTTAATGTAGTTATAATGAAAATCATACATTGATGACTCACTAAGATCTAAGATACACTTACCCACATACGCCGGTCTATTTAGAGTTAGAGTTTCTTTGGTCTTATGAATAGCCACCAGTTTTTCATTAAAGATTTTACTGATCACAAAAGTTGATTTTGATGTTAATTTTATCAGTTTTTTCTCTTTTGTTACAAGTTTAACATCTACTCTTTTTCGAAGGTTTTCCATAGTTTTACCAAACACTGAATTATTCATTAGTTTGAAGAAGTCTTTTTCGAATGAGTTTTTAGCTTTAGTTCTTTTCTGAGTGTTGAAGTCCATGTATTGCTTTAACCAAGGGGATTGATTGAATTCTAATGCTCTATGTACCTTCGCTACATTCAATTCTAAATCGATGTATAGTTGTAAGTTTCTATAATGGAGAACATACTTTTCTTTGTCGTTTAGGGTTGGAATTAATTTATGTACTTGACCGATGTTGATATTATATTTTTCTCTGATCGCTTCACAATATGATGATAACATATCTTTTGTCACATTAATTTTTTCTGGTGCTAATGGGTACTCATGAAGGTCACGTAATTCTTGTGGGTATTCCAGATCAACTTCTAATATCACATCTTTTTTACTATCCTCTTTGTATTTAGCCAAGTCTATGTTGTTAATTTCTTTTTCTGTTAACCATCTGAAACCACCAGTAGGTAAATATTGAGACATAGCCCATCCATAAAGGTTATTAGCATCTAAATACGTCGTCGCGAGCGAGGATCCAGGCGGGAATCTCAATTTCAGAACAAATATTAATGCCCAGCAAAGTACACGCAATAAGGCCATGATTTGTAAAAGAAATAAGTTTATTAACAGGACTAACGTTTCGTTGCGTCTCGCAACATCATCAGAGTATGAATAAATTAAACGGGTATTGTATTTACAAGGTTAAAGGTATAAAGTAGGTGTTATATTACAAGAAGTATGGAAAACGGAAATGGATAGAGCTGTTAAAAGAGAGAGAGAGGAACAGAGCTTAGATTGGCATTCAAGGAAGGTTTAAGTTTAGAAATAATAAGACTTTCTCTTACCAAAAGTTCAGAGGAAGAAGAACAGGAGGATAGGATTTTGAAGTCGTCGAGTGATGCAGTGTGGCCAGTTTCAGTGAGATGAGTTAAAATGCTGGAAGGTGACGGGTTAAGAACCTTTTTACCTGTCAGGGCAGAGATTCCTAGATGTTCAGAGGCTCGTGTATGTAAGTGGCGAGCCGTTTGGCCCACATACAATGCGGAGCAGCATTGACACGTGTAAGAATAAACAACACGAGACCTCAGAGCTTTAGGAGCCCTGTCCTTGAAGTTAAAAAGATGAGCAAGTCGCTTGCCTGGTTGAAAAACAAAACGAATACTGATGTGAGGGTAAGCTGAGGAGCACAGTTTTAAAATTTGAGTGCGGATTTGAAGAGAGTGACAACCAGTGAAGGGAAGAGAAAAGTATAAGTTCTTTTTGGGGACTGTGTGGAGGACTGGTTTGGATGTGAAGGTTTTGTCCAAGAAAAGAGAAACGCATTTGTCAAATAAATGGGTAGGAAAGCCATTGGTTTTAAAGATTGTTTTTAACATTTCAAGTTCTTTGTGGAAATTTTCATAACTGGAGCAGATGTTGAAACAGCGATGGAGTAGTGAAAGAATTAGGCCTTGTTTGTAAGTGAAAGGTATGAAGCTGTGAAAATTTGTGAAAAGACCAGTGAATGTGGGTTTACGATAAACGGAAGTGGTAAAAGTGCCGTTATGACGGGTGATGTCAATGTCGAGAAAAGGTAATGAGCGATTGGATTCAGTTTCAAAAGTAAAGTTTATGTTTGGATGTTGACGGTTAAGGAAATCAAGAAACAAGGGAATGTGATGAGGAGAACGGAAAAGTAGAAAACAATCATCAACATATCTACGATAGTAACTGGGCTTGAAGTTGGAAGGACAATTATCAAGCCAAGATCTTTCATGAGAGGATAAGAAGATGTCTGCAAAAAGAGGTCCGAGGGGAGAGCCCATGGCGACTCCATCAATTTGTTCGTACAGAGAGCCATTGAAAATAAAGTGGCAGTCCTTAATAGAAAAATGTATAAGCTTTTTAAATTCTTCACGGGAAAAACCATGATAATGGGTGTCAGTGTGAAATAAATGGTCAAGAATTAAGTTGATGGTTTCGTCAAGTGGTACGTTGGTAAAAAGTGAAGTGATGTCGAAACTGGCCATGACTAAATGATCGGTATCAAAATTTAGATTAAGTAATTCCTGAACAAAAGAGAAAGAGTCACTCACCATGTAAGCACCAGAAGCGATGGGACGAAGAAGGGGAACGAGAAATTTGGCAATATGATAAGAATGCGTATTAACAGAAGATAAAATAGGCCTAAGGGGAATGTTACTTTTATGTATTTTAGGTAGTCCGTAGAGAATGCCAATTTGAGAACCAGTGGGAAAGAGTTTTTCGTAAGTTGTCTGTGTGATGCTCTTGGATTTCTTCAGCCTGCGTAGGAAGTGTTTGATTTTGTTTTCACGTTGTAATGTGATCGTCATGCATGACTCTTGCATGACGATCCCACCAAGCTCACATTACAACGTGAAAACAAAATCAAACACTTCCTACGCAGGCTGAAGAAATCCAAGAGCATCACACAGACAACTTACGAAAAACTCTTTCCCACTGGTTCTCAAATTGGCATTCTCTACGGACTACCTAAAATACATAAAAGTAACATTCCCCTTAGGCCTATTTTATCTTCTGTTAATACGCATTCTTATCATATTGCCAAATTTCTCGTTCCCCTTCTTCGTCCCATCGCTTCTGGTGCTTACATGGTGAGTGACTCTTTCTCTTTTGTTCAGGAATTACTTAATCTAAATTTTGATACCGATCATTTAGTCATGGCCAGTTTCGACATCACTTCACTTTTTACCAACGTACCACTTGACGAAACCATCAACTTAATTCTTGACCATTTATTTCACACTGACACCCATTATCATGGTTTTTCCCGTGAAGAATTTAAAAAGCTTATACATTTTTCTATTAAGGACTGCCACTTTATTTTCAATGGCTCTCTGTACGAACAAATTGATGGAGTCGCCATGGGCTCTCCCCTCGGACCTCTTTTTGCAGACATCTTCTTATCCTCTCATGAAAGATCTTGGCTTGATAATTGTCCTTCCAACTTCAAGCCCAGTTACTATCGTAGATATGTTGATGATTGTTTTCTACTTTTCCGTTCTCCTCATCACATTCCCTTGTTTCTTGATTTCCTTAACCGTCAACATCCAAACATAAACTTTACTTTTGAAACTGAATCCAATCGCTCATTACCTTTTCTCGACATTGACATCACCCGTCATAACGGCACTTTTACCACTTCCGTTTATCGTAAACCCACATTCACTGGTCTTTTCACAAATTTTCACAGCTTCATACCTTTCACTTACAAACAAGGCCTAATTCTTTCACTACTCCATCGCTGTTTCAACATCTGCTCCAGTTATGAAAATTTCCACAAAGAACTTGAAATGTTAAAAACAATCTTTAAAACCAATGGCTTTCCTACCCATTTATTTGACAAATGCGTTTCTCTTTTCTTGGACAAAACCTTCACATCCAAACCAGTCCTCCACACAGTCCCCAAAAAGAACTTATACTTTTCTCTTCCCTTCACTGGTTGTCACTCTCTTCAAATCCGCACTCAAATTTTAAAACTGTGCTCCTCAGCTTACCCTCACATCAGTATTCGTTTTGTTTTTCAACCAGGCAAGCGACTTGCTCATCTTTTTAACTTCAAGGACAGGGCTCCTAAAGCTCTGAGGTCTCGTGTTGTTTATTCTTACACGTGTCAATGCTGCTCCGCATTGTATGTGGGCCAAACGGCTCGCCACTTACATACACGAGCCTCTGAACATCTAGGAATCTCTGCCCTGACAGGTAAAAAGGTTCTTAACCCGTCACCTTCCAGCATTTTAACTCATCTCACTGAAACTGGCCACACTGCATCACTCGACGACTTCAAAATCCTATCCTCCTGTTCTTCTTCCTCTGAACTTTTGGTAAGAGAAAGTCTTATTATTTCTAAACTTAAACCTTCCTTGAATGCCAATCTAAGCTCTGTTCCTCTCTCTCTCTTTTAACAGCTCTATCCATTTCCGTTTTCCATACTTCTTGTAATATAACACCTACTTTATACCTTTAACCTTGTAAATACAATACCCGTTTAATTTATTCATACTCTGATGATGTTGCGAGACGCAACGAAACGTTAGTCCTGTTAATAAACTTATTTCTTTTACAAATCATGGCCTTATTGCGTGTACTTTGCATCTAAATACATGATATACTTTGAGAGCGCCTTATTATCGTAATTTTTCATGTATTTATTATTTGCCTTACCATAACGATTTGCTATATAAGATAATCCACCACGCATACCCTTTTCTATGAACTGAAACATATCTATGTCAGTCATTAGTTCTAGTTTAATATTAGTCATTTTTAACATTGCATCCCAAGATAATCCAGGACTTGTGAGATAATGACGTGGGTCTAGTTTATAATATTGCATGCAAGTCTTTCTAAAGTTTTCGAATACATCAGCTAATAAAAGAATGTCTGACTTTAGATATAAGTCATGGTATTCTCCCATATTCTTTAATTTAAAAGTATTCCATACTTTGTTTGCATGCGCATATTGCTTATCAGATATATGTTCATCGTTTAATATGCTGTAGAAGTCATCTTTAGTTGGTAAATTTGTTTCACTGAACCTATTGAATGAATCCACGTAGTCATAAGGGTATACACCTTTTTGTTTCATAAGATTTAGATTTTCAGCATTTTTGATTTGTTAAGAAGTGTATTTGAAAGCATCATCTGGTAGATTGCTTACTAATTTGTCTAGACTTGAACTCATGAACTGGAAACTATCGATAAAAACCAAATGTTTTCCAAGCATGAAAGCCATGTATTTTTCCATATTATTTGGGATGACATTAATATCCATCTGTTTATCTTCACCCTTTTTATTCTTATATGTATGCCTATTAGCTATTTCACCAATCGTCTGCATTATAAAGTGACTGTCATATCCTCTCAAATTGTGAAAAATAACAGGTATTTTATCAGTCAACCTATAATTAATATTACAGTCTTGATGAGCCGATCCTCTGTATTTTCCAGTTATATGGCAATGATCTCTTACACGAATATCTTTTTCGGAGTATGTTTTATTACAAATATGGCATTTATCAGCGTTCTTGAAATTTTGCTCATCATCTTTTGTTAGTATCATATCTTTATTGAAATGTTTGTTTTTCACTTTTTGTGCACCATTCAACTTCTAACATTTTTTCCATGAATTTATAAACAGGGTTCTCTCCTCTACATATCTGAATTGGTTTACTATATTTATCATCGTAACGACAGACAACCTTATCGCCATAACCACAGTCTTGATGCTTTTGATATGATTCAGTGTATGATTTATCATTATTTGGTTGACATCCATGTACTTTTTCTGTGATAGCCTCAAAATCAGCATAGATTACGAATGGAGCTGCTAGTTCTTTGTGGTAGTTTTTGAAATATACCATATCGCCAGCATTAGGCATTTTTATAGACTGTGCACCATTGCTTATGATGCAGTTTTCTTTGTGATTATTTAGGACTTCTTCAGAGATGAAACACTGCAAACAGTACATACAAAAATGCTTTTTACATTTGTGTTTTGTTTGGTTGTACATGAACTTATTGAAGTCTTTGATTAGTACATAGTGCTGTTTTTCTCCATTTGTGATTAACAGTAGATTTAAAATATCATCAAATTTCTCTTTTGATATGTAAACTGGATATGGTTCTCGTTTTTCATATCCAAACACGTTGATATTGATATTATTCATTTTCTCTATTTTTTGGTAATCTTTTTGTGCTACCGGAGAGCTTACATTCGTATAATTCAAATTTTTGATGTATTCTTTGTCACATTTTTTGATCCTCTGAGGATTTTTTTCTTGTAGGTTCAAATGCAGAATATGGCACCATCTAAAGCATTCATTATCATTATTCTTAAGGTTAATCAATCCTTTGACAGGGTTTCTTAGCTCTGGTGGTAGTTTTATATATGATGATCCATTTAAAGACTTGTATTTACGATGTTTATATAATGCTTATCAATTGATTCAACGGTCTATCCAGAACCTTCTGATAACCAAACATCAAATATATTTAATATCTTTTGTCTCGAGTTTTTATACTTTCATTTATTTTATTTCTGCTTATTGTTTTTGCTTTACTATTGAAATAGGCTGTTTTTGATGTTGTTTTAGACTCATTATTGCTGACGATGGTCTTTTTGAATGTTACTTTTAATGTTTCAATGTGTTTGATTCCTTTCATTTCATCCAGTTGTTTATTTAAAATGTGTTCAACAATATACATAGTGCTATTTAGTTGTATTAATAGGTCATTTTTATTGATGATTGCGATTTCGAATGATTTTGTGTAATTTTTTAACGCTTTTCGTGATTGAGACCATAACTTATCATCGACTTTTTTCTCTATTTTAGGGTCTTCATGTATTTTGGGTTTGTTGACGACCTTTCTTTTAAGACCTGTTTATTTTGGGATTGGTTTTTTGATGGGTTTCTTGACCACACTGATCACTTTAGGTCTTTTGACAGCAATCCCTTTAACGACCTTCCTTTTAAGTCCTGTCCATTTTACGATGGTTTTAGATATTTCCGCTTTAAGTTGAGATTGAAGATCAGCAGTCTGTCCTCTTATAAAGTCTATCTTACTTGACATAAAAGTTTTCTATATACTATAATATATAGAATATGAAATTATTTTTTTAACTCAAAACGCGCAAATTATTTTTCAGGTTCCTTAGCCTCCATTTTTTAAAATATTTTTTGTAAGATTTTTTATGTTTTTTGGTTTTCAAGTGTCTGTTTCTACTTGCTATATGATAAGTCTGATTACAAAAATCACAATGGAATGGGTTTCTCAACATACTTTCCTTCACTTTAGCGTTATATGCCAATCTCCTTTCTTTATCGGTCTTATATTTAATAGGCCTACCACGACCACGCTTTGGTTTATCTTTAGTTTCAGTCATGATACTATATTACTTGAATATCGACCTTTGCGTAGCCAAATCATTGAATTCGCAAAGTGCCTTATTTCTACTAATTTGCATTACACGCCGCACTGCAAAACTTTCATGTTAGCATCAAACTGCAGACTCATTCAACTTTACATTGTATTGTGAATCCTGTGAGAAATTTTTCATAGCAGTTAACTTGCATGTCTAAACTTTTAATGAAATGCGCGAAGGAGGATTTGCATAATACGAGGTGCAAAAACATGGAGAGGCAAAATGTAATCCATCTAAAATATTAAAGTCGTTTGTCAGTCTAACAAGACTAATTACGACATTTACAGTTACCGCTATTTTAAACCTCGATTTATGCAAATCCTCCTTCACACATTTCATGAAGAATAGATATGTAAGTCAACTGCTATGTAAGATTCCCTAGAAGATTTACAATACAATGTAAAGTTAAATGAGTCTGAAGTCCGATGCAAACATCAAAGTTTTTGCAATGTAGCGTGCAATGCAAATTAGTAGAAATAAAGCACTTTTCAAATTCAAAGATTAATTCGGCTTCGCGAAACTGGATATTCAACGTCGTCTCTGCTGGCACCAACTATTCAGTCCGCACGGATAGCCACTATAAAACTTCACTTTCCCAGCAGCAAAATCTTTATAAATCTTTCAATTAGTTTGCTTTGCGAAAAAACCCCAAGCAACATCGAAGGAATTCCTATCAGAATTTAAATAAGCCTTTCTCAACAAAACTTGCGCCCTCACTGTTTAAGGTTTAGGTCTCCAAAGGACAACCTTTATTAAATTAACTGTAGATATATGTTCTCCATTGTTTTCACGCTAGTGCCTGAACAGCTCACCCTTTTAGCGTTTAATTAATCACGGAACAACTTCCAGTTTTAAATTCGATACCGATTGAATTTTCCACGTACAGAGCGCGGACACAAAAGTTGCCTTCCTAGGGATTACGATTAGTTTGGTATAATTTTACCTGGAGAGAAGAAAAATTTGCAAAAACGTATGTGAAACAAAGATTTGTGAACATTTCACAAGCACGTTTCTCTATTTTGAATTCTTTTAACACAAAATAAATCGATCGAAAGTCCTCCAAGACGCAAGGCAGTTAATTGCTCCAGAATATCTATACCAACTTATTAAACGAATTCCATGTCGATGAGAAACTGCGTTGAATTCCCAGAAATTACGAGCTAAAATGTCAACTGTTTAAAACTGGTATGTCTAAAGTTGATCTTTTACATTCCATTGACTGATATTGTCGCAGAGGGATATATTGAAGTGAGCTGAATGAAGGCCATAGCACATTCATATTTTCTGAAAAATTGAGTAAAATCATGAAAAGCTGATTGATTCTCCAAACCAATAACATAAAATTAAGATTTGGGCTATTTCAGCAGATGTCGACGCATGCGTTCTGAAAAAATGTGTTTTTAACATATAACTCTATTTCAGAAGTAATAGAAATCTGACGATGTCTTCAAGAATGGGCGTTTTTTTACACTTCTTATTACTACATTCAACAGGTGTACATTTGACACGAATGCTCGAGGAGGAATTTCGAACCATACTTGCTAGTAAGACCGTGAGTTTATTCGTGTAGTTCGCTGTACTTCGACGGTTGCTGCAAAGTTATACACAAATTTAGGCTCCTTAAATCCAGCCCTAACTGACAGAAGCGTGCGAAGTTAAGATTAGGAACACAAGTTTGCAGGGATTCTGTCCTTTACGGAAACTATTTCACCATAAACCCTGGTTGTCAATGGAGCATGTGCGTTGAAAAGAGCACTTTCCACCATAAAACAGTGCAGTTTTTAGAAAGCTGCGGGGCACGGTTCGCCATTGCCCGCCTATTCTTGCGCCTCTACTAACTGAACTCTCGAAGAACACTTTAAGACAGTTGGGGTACCTCCACTCTTGATCCCCTTGGTCACCTTTTTAAACATTTTATCCTCACTATCGACTGGCGTTCTTTTTCAGACAACGCCTGCCCTCCAAGGTTAAAAGGGTTAAGATAATATTTTGGGTCCTGACAAGGGGATTGGCACTCACACCGGCACGGATAAGAACAAAATTTTGTCTATATATTGTTGCAATGCTTCATTTTTGCGAATTTTTGAGTCATCAGACAGTACTTATTCAGTGAATATTAACAGTCCTCGTCCACAAACGAACGACCGATTCTTGATTATAAGAATTCGAGTATGAAAATATTTAAAACAGCGATTTTGTCGTGGTAACAAATTTAAGCACAGTTTTTAAATACGTTGATACCATGGTGATTGGTAATTTAAGATAAAGTAAGAGAAAATGAAGAGGAATTTACGCACTAAAGAGGTGTACACAGTTACCAAAGACTGTTGGATCGTTTAGTTCTTAAAAGAACTGTATGAAACTTGAAGAGGTAAAATTCTACGTAGAGTAAGATTAAAGAATTAGAAAAAGCACGATGCATTTCGGAAGACCACTTATCAAGTGCTATACGTCTGCTAACTAAAGAAATATAAGCAGGTGATTTGTTTCTTTAGTTAGCAGACGTATAGCACTTGATAAGTGGTCTGCCGAAATGCATCGTGCTTTTTCTAATTCTTTAGGCTTACTCATTACGTAGAATTTTACCTCTTCAAGTTTCATACAGTTCTTTTAAGAACTAAACGATCCAACAGTCTTTGGTAACTGTGTATACCTCTTTAGTGCGTAAATTCCTCTTCATTTTCTCTTACTTTATCTTAAATTACCAATCACCATGGTATCAACGTATTTAAAAACTGTGTTTAAATGAAAATATGATGAACTTTATCGGATTTTTTTTTCGCTCTCTTAAAATCATAATCGATATCTACTTGTCAGTATATGTACAGGCCGGTTACTGAAATCTATTCAATGTTAAAAATCTTGTATGTATCGCAGCAAGAAATATCAGGAACTTCAACCAAACTACTTCTTTCCGGTTTGTAAAAAGCGATCATATGATCAAAGGTCAAGCCCGTTCAAGATTTGCAACATTCTAGCTACATGACATACGGTCCGAAACTATCAACTAGCCTTTTTACAAAAATACAAATAATCCTCACTATTCGGTTGACATTTAAGCGTCTGCCGAGATTTACATAACAAATCTAGCCAGACAAAATTCTATAACTTCAGCGCACTACAGAGCAGCAGTACCTAATGACTATACGTAATACCATTCATTGAAAGGCTCGAGTCAGCACCCACACTAAAATCCATGGTATCAGAAAAATCCCCAGTGGGATCCATGTCAAGAAATGACGCTGGAAGTCCATCCTCTTGTTTTACTGTTCGCGAGTCACCTGAGTGCATTACTGGATTACCAAAAATTGCACTAGGGTTGACATGATACAGAGAATTATTGCGTAGATCATGTGTCCTTAGTTCTCCCATGTTGAAACTATCCCTACGACAGCCATTTGCATCTAATGCCTGTCTTTGTAATAAGTCCATATCTTCACTATCGACTCTCATTGGAGAGCCAGGGTTCAGTAAGATGTTTTCCTCCATATTTGGAGAAGAAACCTTCCTGTGACCAGGAGAATGTTGCCTGATGTTGACAGGTGAACTCTGCTCTTTATAACCATTCAGATGATCATTGCTTCCAAAGTTTACATTTGCAGGAGGTGATTGTAAACACAAACTATTTTGAACAGCTTGCTGGTACGTTGGTAGGCCTGAAGTTGGACTTTTTGGTCCTTTTGGTGACGAACTTGGATTGAATTGCCGGTTTGGTGGGTATGATGGGAAGGCATTCAAGTTCGGATTATTGGTTGAAGAAAGAGCCCCCGATGTAGCTGGGTACAAAGCATCCACTACAAAAAAGAAAAACTTGTTCAGAATTTAATAATTTAATCGTACTAAATAACATTAATCAAAACTCTTATAAGGTGAAAGGTAAAGCGCCTTTATTTGCATTAGATAACCCTATCAGCTATCTGAGCTGTTCCCCTCTAGAGGTCCAGTAGGGGCCAATCCTCATGGGTTCAGTGTTACTACACGAGGGAACCGGAGTACCCGGAGAAAACCTGCGATGTTTGGCAGAGTCAAACTGGACAACACTCTTCTTACATGTGACAAAGGTAACTTTAATGAGATAGCTGCACGGAGTCGAAATCGAACCCTAATCACAGTGGTGAGACACACAAGCACTACCACTGTGCCGCCAGCACCCCAATCGACTTATCAGCTTTCACAGTGATCTGGCAAAACTCAGTACAACGCTTACCAAAATCCAGTTTTCACAAACTAAGTCACAAAATCTTACCTACACAAATGATGAACCGTCCGTTTATTCTCGTGATCGGGAAGAAACTACGCCAATCAGATTATATTTCATGATAGAGGAAAATGTCAAGTGTTAGTACATTTTTAAGACCCAACCGGGAACTGTTGCGAAAAATGCCACTTTACGCCTTCCGGCTGGCAGCTGCTCTGCGAACTGAGCGATGGCATCGCCGCCATATATAAACTGAATTCGTGACCATGTTCTCGGTAACGGCCTCCGTAGCTCAGTTGGCATAGCATCGCCCGAGATTCGCGAGGTCGCGGATTCGCTTCCCAGCCGGAAGGACCAAAGTTGCATTTTTCGCAACAGGTCCCGGTCGGGTCTAAAAAATGTCCTAACACTCGACATTTTCTTCTGTCATAAGAACTTATCTGTTAATTGAGTGTAAATGCCACAGTATCTTTTTTGATCACATCTCGCGATGACGTTCATTAGAACTTACTCATCAATAACTCAAAGCAAACTACGTAACATAATGAACTGCTGCTGTTGTAATACTGTAATCAAACCTGTCTTTTCGGCTTTTAAAGTAAGAAATTTGTTCGGTAACAAGGACAGAATTCCTGATTCCATTAAGTCACTCCCATAGCATTCATCTATTTGAATGCGCGGGTTGAGTGGCCTGTTATTTTGGAGAAACCAACAAGTACCACCAAACAGGAATTAATAAGACTTCAAGAAGATAAGAACTCTCAAACATTTAAACACCTGATAACTTTAGGCAATTCCAAAAAGCTCTTTAACTCTACTCAATTTAAAATTGTGGACATTACCTCAACAAAGTTCCAACTTAAATTAAAAGGATACTACGACATAACAAACTGAAACTTGATAAGGATCGGGATCGCGTTATCTTAAACTTAGCTCTAAGATCTCTTTTAATAAATTACTATTATCTCATACAAATTATGATTCAACTTTCTACTGATGGGATTCTTGTCTCCATAAATGAACGTGTGAATATCTAAACAATAATTACATGGCTAACTTCGTAGAGTAGACAAGTCATTTGAAAAACCAGTCAATATTTCGATTAAACCCAAACCGACCCGCAAAATCGACACGGCCAAGTGCTTCGCGCTTTCTCAAAGCCTAACGAGAAATATTGCGCAATTTTGCCAATCTGTGACACCGAGGGAAAAAATCCCAGAAACAACGCATTCTCAAGCTATACTCTGCCTAACACAGCTAACGCACGTAATTATTTTTATGGCCACCGACCACAATTTTTACAGCATCTTTCAAACCCCCTTATATCGCCAGACTGAACTAACTTGACCACTTTTTCACGTAAAACAGAGAAGATATCCATTTACCTCCCAGTATTTCTAGAAGGTCAGCATTGCGGCTATCCAGATCATTCTGGGCTTCCATGATCATTGCCTGGGAAATAAATATAAGAATATCAATATCAACGTAAACAAATACAAATGCAGATACAAATACAAACAAAAATACAAATACAAATATAATTTACACATAAATTTAAACGTATATGAAAGTGTTAATGTGAGTGTGGACGAAAGCACGTAGGATTGCGATCGTGCGAGTGCTTCTCTATTTCAGGGTTTCCTCAAGAGTGAGTGACCGTAGACAAACAATGTTCCCGCAATCACCAACTAGCATAGACGACGATGAAATTTTAAAGCAGCGGGCTACATTAAAATTACATTTGGGGGGGAGTATTAAAGAAAAACTACGGCTATACGCCCAGGGTTAGGTTTTCACTGTTCAGGTGCTGCTGCTGATGGCACAATAGTAGAGCACGTGTCTCTCACCACTGTGACTGACATTCGATTCCGGCTCCGTGCAGTTATCGTATTAAAGTACCTTGGTCACATGTGAGAAGAGTGTTGACCAGTTTCAATCTACCAAGCACCGCAAGTTCAGGGCGCGATTTAAGGAGTTTTCTTGGCTCACACAAAATAATGTTGCTATGTAAGTAATTTCTGGCCTACAAAATGTAAGTTTTGGACTCATTGAAAAATTTTGCTTGAAGCATTAAAAAAAAGAGACAAGAGTGGTTGAAATAAACATTACCTTTTTATTGGATATTATTGCATTTAACGTGGTCCTATACATCTGATATCACGAGATTGCTTTTTTTGAACTCTCCTTTTGTTTGTCAGTCTTTCATAATGTAGAACTATTCAATCAATAGTGTTTTCTAAACGTTAAGTGACTAAAATCTTGGACTACAAATTTTTTTCAGAGACATGTGGGCCATGCTCTCTTTGGCCTACGAATCTAGTTTTTCGGCCTACTTTTTGCCATTTGTAGGTCGTTAAATCGCGCCCTGGGGTTTTCTCCGGGTACTCCAGTTTTCTCCTGTAGTAACACTGGACCCATAAGGGGTGGCCCTAACTGGACCTCTAGAGAGAACTGCTCAGCTAGCTGATAGGGTTATCCAGTATAAATAAAGATACTTTACCTATACCTAACTTCGCCGCGTTTTCCTGGCAAGTTTTGCGCTTTTGAAATGCTCACCTCGTGTAAACCACTCAGGATTTCACGCAATATTGCGTTCAATGTCGTGCGGCGTGTCCGCGGCTTAGGGCATATCTACACGGTATGACTGTTGTAAACGATTGTTCATTCTGGTGTATGCATTGTTGTCACACAGCACAATTACTGATTGTGATTGGCTCACTAATGTAGCAATACGTTCGAAAGATTCCAGTAAGCTCGTCGGATGCATCAGAACGAACAATCTCATATGACAATCGTATCATGTAAATGGAGTCTTCAGTGTAAAGGTTGTAAGTGCAAATGAATGTATAACTGCATATAAAGGGTAAGAGCATGAATTATAACAGAATACTTTAATCCCCAGCCATGCAAATTACTCTGCTAATGTATTCAAACATGGCATCTACCAAACTTAATTTTTCTCCCCTCATATTCAAGAGGTAATCTAATCATACTGTAATCAACGTGTTAAGGGGTTAGTTTTTTA
Organism: Heliopora coerulea; assembly: GCA_030142905.1. NCBI lineage: Eukaryota > Metazoa > Cnidaria > Anthozoa > Scleralcyonacea > Helioporidae > Heliopora > Heliopora coerulea. The sequence continues at coordinate 4,626,009 of JASJOG010000007.1, read as the reverse complement.
AGCCATTTAAAAAAACTTGCAGTACGTGTTTTACCGAATCTAGAACATTCGGCTGTTGCCTCGTTTTTTACATCCTACAAAGCACTCCTGTTCGTTTTTTAAACATTACATAAATACCAAGAATTGAGACTTTCATAACACCAAAAGCCACCAGTTTCTGACTCATTAAATGTCATGCTTTTTTCACGCTGTTTAAATCAAAATTTACAAATATAGAAAGAAATTATACTTCCTTTATTAATGAACTAACTTTAACCAAAACTTAAGCTCCAAATACGAATGATAAGTCCTAGGTGAAGCATACTGAAATACAAACCTTCATTCACTTTCAGGTCTGTTTAGTGTCGTACATATCTTCGTTTAATAAAAGGCGATATGTGACACCTTAAGAATAAGTATTAAAAGCATTTACTAAATGGCACATGAACGTTCGTTAAGCTCTGTCCTCAGAAAAACTATTTCTGAGCCCCGGACGGGGATCAAACCCGGAATCTTCTGATGACCGGTGAGAAGCATCAGATGGTTGCGGGTTCGACCCCCGTCTGAAGCTCAGAAATCGTTTTTCTGAGGACAGAGCTTGGCGAACGTTCATCCATCGTTCAAGATATCTCCAAGCTCCCACATTTCCACAATATATAAAAGCATTTATATTACCTTTTGCAGTTCTTGCGTTATCCCATGATAATTATCAGCTATATCACAAACTTCCTCGGTTTCAGGAAAGTTAAAAGTCATTGACGAAGATTTCTGTCCTTTTTGAAGTTCTTCAGTTCGTGCAACAACAGGGTTCATTACGGGCACCGACAGCGACCTCCGATGACCGAACGAGACAGTGCTGTCTGAACTGGACGAAGTATTTGGATTGTGATCCGACTTCAGGAGACCTGAGGAGTTGCTCAGGGAGCCATTTGAAAAGCTAGTGCTCCGAGGATTGAGGCGGCCAGCCATTGCCTCAAAATATGGTGGAGGTGATCTTTCTGCTTGTGCCGTTGATGAAGTTGTACGACTGTGCCCACCAGATTCACCATCAATGGCGCCAGGCCAAGCAGAGTCATGATCCATGGTCACATCGCTTGGTAATGATGTGACGCTTCCATTTGCCTGATTGCCCTTGCTAAGTTGTTGGAAGAATGCATCAACTTCATTTGTTCCTGGTCCATCTGTAGAATTGAACAATAACTCTGCTCGTTGTTGTTGTTTGGGAGGTTGCAATATGATAACTGGCTTGACAGGTTGTTTGAAGTGAATCACATTGTGCTGCTGCACTGAATTAAGCAAGTTTGGCTGCGTGTTTGATGTTGATGTTACGGCAGTTTGCGGAACAGAGTCCAGTGGTCCATGGTTGCAGTCCTTGTTGCAAGTTAATGCTGAGCAGTGCAGCAAAGGAGTAGCAGAGATAGACACTTGACATTGTTGTGGTGGAGGAAGTGTAGTCTGAACAGTATCCACCTTAGCGGAGGAGTTTTCAACATAGTTCTTTTCCTGTCCTTTCCCCGGTTGGTGGTGTAGAAGTTGACGTGCTGTTTCACCTTGGACTGGAACAGCTTGGAGTTGAGTTGAAGCTTGTGACACAGGCAGATGATTGTATAAAAGCTGTTGCTGTTGCTGCTGCTGATCAAGTTTCTGTTGTTGCTGTAACTGTTGTTGTTGTTGTAACTGTTGTTGCTGCTGTAACTGTTGTTGCTGCTGTAACTGTTGTTGCTGCTGTAACTGTTGTTGCTGCTGTAACTGTTGTTGCTGCTGTAACTGTTGTTGCTGCTGTAACTGTTGTTGCTGCTGTAATTGTTGCTGTGTTTGAAACTGCTGCTGAAGCAATTGTTGTTGTTGCTGTTGTTGCTGCTGATGTGGTTGATGTTGTTGCAGTTGTTGGAGTTGCTGCAGGTGTTGGTGTAGCTGCTGTTGTTGCTGCCGCTGCTGCTGCTGTTGTTGTTGTTGCAGCTGCTGGTTTTGTTGTGGCTGCTGTGGCTGCTGCTGCTGTTGTTGTTGTTGTTGTTGTTGTTGTTGCGGCTGCTGCTGTTGTTGTTGTTGTTGTTGCTGCTGCTGTTGTTGTTGTTGCGGCAAGTGGATCGGTTGTTGGTTTGGTAGTAGTGTGGGTAATTGCTGACCATGGTTTGGAGGTTTTGGTATCAATTGCTGAGGCTGTTTTGCGTGCAATTGTTGACTCTTCTTTAGATCCAACTGCTGCAATTGAATCTGGAGGTTAAGATACTGTAGCTGCTGAATTTTTTGCTGAATTTCCTCAACACTGATATTTTGTTCAGACTGCAAAATCTTCTCAGCATCACTAAGAATCTTACCAGGATTAACAGAGCCCACCATACCAACTCCAGTTGGTGCCGATGTTGACCGTGATAATGAAGTATGAGTTCCTTGCATTGATGTTGGCTGTGAAGATGTGGTCACAGAACTTCTATCGTTTCCCCCTGACACAGATGTGGTGGCAAAATTGTTTGAAGTATTGCTCCCTAGCTGACAGGCGTTGGCCATTTTTAGACGCTCCATTAGGTGGTTTTTTGACCCAGAAACAGGCAGTCCTCTGCTTTTTAGCTCATTCCGTAAATCTATCACCCTCATGTCCTCGAGCTTCATTGGCTTTTCTGCAGGAGTATTGTCAACCTGGTTGCTCTTTTGCGCTGGCAAAAGAGGTAAAAATGTCTGTGGGTAATTCTGACAAAGAACTTGAAGCTGGAGATACAACTGTTGTTGTTGTAGAAGCAACGAATAAGGCGAATCAGAAGGCAAGCTGTCGTTTTTCGATGAGCTGCTTTCAGCATTTGGAGGTCGATATTCATGATATTTGTACTTTTTGAATTTAGCTTTAGAAGCCTTTTTCCGACTTTTCGCTTCCTTTGCCTTAGCCTGAAGCGGCTGCTGCAGGGTAATATGAGGTGCAGAATATGGTTTTATCTGGCTTACGCCAGGATCAGCTGGCTGAAATGCTGTTGAGTTGGGTGAAAATAATTGAGACGGGGAAATGTCAGGTGGCGAGCCAAGATTACATGCATTGTCAGGAGACGGCTGGGGTGACTCATCAGTAACTGACGATTCTGAAGGAGATAAGGCGTTCCTGATACACGAAGAGTCTTTTGTATCCGAGTATTCAACTGCACCTTCTTTTATAGCATGACCAACAATTGAACCAGGTTCTAGAATGTTTTTATTCACTAGCTCTAAAGGTCCAGGTCGCATGAGCAGCCTCTCGTTGAGGTCATCTTGAAGCTTTTTCCTTTTCAGACAGATTTGTCTGGCCTGCAAGGATGCATCAGCGTTGGAATCTACAACAATTAATTCAAAAAACGTGAATCTATACTGTAAATAGACATTGGAGCATAACTTCATAATTCTTTACACTGCAGCAAGGCTAGATGGCATGTGTAGCTGCTAGACTACTCTGAAAAATGATGGCATTAGCATAAAAAAATTGAGGCCTTTTATTAATGGCAAAGACCATTGACCTTAGATTTGATATAGGCTTATAAGAGGACTATAGGGTAGTCTGAGAAAGTTTTTTGCAGACTTCCAGCACATTGTGCTCTTTCTTCAATTAAACAACCCTTGAGTTTCAATGCTGACTTTTCCCAACTCACAAAAACAAACACAGGCCTCGAATTTAGCGGCGGCCAAGGCGGCCACTGGCCGTCGATGCCCTGCCTGTTGGCCGCTATGCCCTCAAGAAGTACTGAATCCCATGGCCAGTAGTGGCCTGCCCTCAATTACTCAAGATTGTTATACAAGTGTATGATCGGTAAAATTGACAATAGAGTTAAAGTAGTATTTAATACGGTAAAAATTAACCTGCTCGATCGGTCATTTAAAATCCTGAATATTCTGATAAACACACGTGCACTTAGAACGAACTGTTACTCGTTATCCAAGCCTGCAATCCTTTTACGGTAGCGCCATCTTTAAAGGCGAATACTTCAAATAACGTTGAATATTTTGTAAGACAGAAGCTTGCAGGCTCCGAAAATGGGATTAATACATACAAGTATTTGTTTATACATGCATTGCTATTTTAAATCCTGCTTTACCTGGGTATGGTGCTGTAAGGTGATTAAAATAACAGTAGAGAAAAAGTTTCAAACCGGCCTTTATGCCCTGTATACTGGCCTTGATGCCCTGAGTTACGCCATTAAATTCAAGGCTAAAGTGGCCTAGCCTTTTCTTATCTCAAATTCGAGGCCTGCAAACACTTACTAGTGAGCTTATAATTGAGAACTGTTGAAAATCAAATGGTAACTAATACACTAATGAGTGACTGAACTTATCTTTTTCCAATGCTAATGTGAAAATACTGTACTATATAAATAAAAATTGTAAAGTTACATAATATCAAGAACATATAAAATTTTCTTCTTCCAGAAACCAGAGTTTAAGATGAAAAATATATCCAGTCAGGCAAACAACTCTTCAGAAAATTAAGTTTCTACTGCTTACAAGAACTGTAGAAGACATAAGGAATGGTGATTGTAGCTTTTCCTTATGGATTATTTTCACAGAGGGTTGCAGCCATGGTGGTTGGTGCTAATCAGGTATAAGCAAATCTAGAACTTGCCAACTGACACTCAATGTACATGTAAATGTCAATGCAGACTGACAAAAAATTTACCAAATATTGTATTCAAATGTACAAAGTGTAGTAGATATTGAATCAAAATGAATATACAAGCCACAAAAAAAAAATCCCCTATTTCAAACTTTAATTAATCTATAATAAATATTTACTATTCTGACCTAGACTGTCGTGAATAAAATCTCTGGTCTACTCCAAGTAGATTGCAAATTAGCCACAATTCAAAATTTCCTCACTAAAATCCTAGTATCATATGACATTCACTATTTATTATTTCATAAGACTGAAACAGCACTTTGATTTTTGTTGAAAATCATGCACATGGTATATCTTTGTGATTACTGGACAAATTCAAGTAAGACTTCCCAAATGGATGCCCTATGATCTCATGACAGTAGAAATAACCAGACCAAAACCATTATAAATGGTAGCATGTTATTCCCTGACCTCTCCATTCTCAATCTGCAATCACACATTTGTTACAACCCAAAGCAAAGCCTTCTGTTTTTACCCTCTTACAATGCTACACAAAAATTTGAATCAAAGCATGCCTAATTAATCAACAAAATGAGATGATATTTTTAAAAAATTAAATCACTCTAACAGTCTTCTTATGTTTCTTACAAAACAAAAAATCTGAATAGATACTGTATACATTTCAAAAACACAGAAAGATAGAAAAGAGCCTAAAACACTATTCACTCTAACAGTTCTTTCAAATACACAAAATAAGTTTTTAGTTCATTTGTATGTTAATATCTGTAAGCACTCAATCAATCTTAAGGGGCCATTTTGTTAGACCATCAAAAGATAATATACATTTGAGTTTTTAACCAAACAACACCATCTATGTTTTCCTTACCTACACTGCGAACCAAAATTTCTATCCTGAAGTTAAATTTAAGTATCTGCCTGATGTATGCTGCAAATGTCTATTCAGTGTTGATGAATTGCTGTCACAATTGTACTACAGCACAAGGATGCATTCCTAATCAACTATATTTGACTGATGTTAAGTCAGTGTCAAAACAGATGTAACGATAAAGAACTTATGCTGGCATTAATACCTTTTTAGGATTGTTTCACAATGAATAACCCAGATGACTTCCATAACCATGCATAACAACAGCACTTTCAGTACACCAATCACATAATACTAAACAGAATACTCCAAACCATAGAATATGAATTACACATATCCTTGCACAAACATTCAAGTTTGACATCAAAATGGAACATGTTTTTATCCTTACAACCAACCTACAGTACCTATGTTTGGCAAAAATAAAACTCTAAGTTTGCACTTTAGCAATTTACTCTGGCTAACACCAGAAAATTCTAATCATCACAGAGATGAGTACTGGGCATTAAAGGTTTAAACACTATCTCTTTGATCCATTAAGAGGCAAGAAAGCACTTCATTATTTCACTCTGGCTAACCCCAGATGATTTTACTCATTGCAGCTAGGTATGAGCCCTGGGCATTAAAGGATTAAGCCTATCTGTGCCTGTTTCAACATCTGTGTCTTTTATGGCATGTTTTCCCTACATTTGGTTAAGAAATACCTAATTATAAACACAAAAGGACAATAATAAACAATACACATGCTTTCCACAAGGAGATACATGGATAGGATTGGAAACTGAAATCTATCTTGAAGTGGTCAGTGTATGTTGCCTAACATACAACAGTGCACACCAAACTTTCATCTCCTGGAAAGGGAGAATGGTCAGAATTTTCTGTGACTGACTTTATTTGAAATTTCAACTCAATGTTTGAATTATTTGAATGACATCTTCATAACATCATCCAACATATGGGGGGAAGTCAGCCTCAACAATTTCATTGCAGCCAAATCATGTTGGCATAAACAAAGCTTCATTTATGCATATCAGTGTTTAGGTAAACATGTTTATGTCACTGTTGCCACAAGCATTACCATAGAAATAAAGGAGCAAAAGGTGACAACATGAGTTTTAAAATACAAAATCATAATATCAGGGTAAAGGTTTATATCTTGTTTAATGTTATAACATTTTCAGCAAATTGATTGATTAGTAGTAGTAGTTCTCTACTTTGGTCAAGCAGTCTTACTAATAACCAAGCTAAAAATAACAATCTATTATTCCCACAGTCTGACAGATAAAATTAAAATAACAAAATATGGCACTTACATTGAGCATATTACTTATAAATATATTTCGGGGAATGAGAATTTATAACCATAAACTACATTTGCAGTTAAGTGGAGATAACGCATGTTTTGTGACCCTAATGCTGGAAACCTAGGTTATTTATACAGAAATGAAACAAAAACCAAGCAATTCCATTTTGGAAAAAAATGAGGATTGAGACAAAAGGTACCTAAGCCTGTACTTCAAGTAAACATCAGATGCAAGAACATGCAAACTATAGAACTGTAAGACTTTTAAAATAACAGCAACCATTCTAATGCAACTTCACACTGTACAGGCCTGAAAACCAACTAAGAAACTTGGCACAAAGGGTCTTTAATTTCGATTGGTGAAGCTTTTAACTGAACTTTGTTTCAGTCATGAATTCTACTTTACTGGAATGTGACAAGGAATTCTGAAATTCCTTATGATAATACCAGAAGACTGCAAATGCACAGCTCTACAAAAAAGCAAATATGGCCATAACAAAAGCAAACCTTGTATTTAATTGCTGTAAAAAGTTAACCATGGGATTAAGATTACTAGCTTTTATTTGTAAACAATTTAAAATGAGAGCTTGATGAGCAGTATTCTGCTAAGTGTTGCTTGCATTTAAGTGATAATTCCTATCAATTGCTACCCAGATGGACAGTGTTTCATTTTAGGAATACACACTCCTAAGCAACAGAAGTGCAACCTCGAAGAGGGTTCTCAAGCTGAACTACGACTGTGAATGTTTACATAATCCAGGACTCTAATTTCAACATCTTGTACTTCACTAGCCTCAAATACTATTTATACCAAATCTTTTACTAGGTTGTCCCAACGGACTAAATAGATACATTGAAATCAAAATGTAGTTAAACTGAGAGACTCTTTTACTCTCTACAAACAACGGCAAGACTCGAGATTAGAGATACTCGTAACAATGCTGTAGTTTTGAAGTTACACTAAGCCATTTGTTGTGCTGTGCTGTTAGCAGCATTCTAGCTAAGACAATGTCCTACCAACGGTAAAACATGGGCAACAGTCATGAACAGTAATTATTCGATGACTGTTATCAAGAAACGATAATAGGTAATCGAAACATAACCTACGAATAAATACCAAACACATATTACGCACCCTAGAAGGTGATTCACAGATGTCAATACCAGGAATATCCCGGCAATTTATAAGGCAAATTTCGAGAAATCGAGCAAAGGAACATCTCTATTTCTTCACTGAAGCTAAAGTGCTCTCATTGTGCATGTCAAAGACACCAGAGAAACAAGTTTGTACAATAAGTAATGCTGTTTAAAGAGATTACCAATACGACTCGAAGACAATTGCGCGTTATTTTGTAATGTAGAAGAACGCCTAAATATACCACCGCGGTAACTCCATTGGGGAAAAATAACGATTGTTATACATCATAGGGCAACAATTTATTATTCCTAGCATAGCATTAACAAATTGTTGTGGTTTTACCTTCCAAAATATGCCTCTGGATCAACTGGTTTCGGTTTGGACGGACGCGAATTTTCCTTTGTAAGATATCGCTTGTCTACAGATGAAAAGATGGAAATTAATTTAATGGCTTCTAACTATGCTAACACGTCATGACAAAATTAGGACTTCCAGGAAAGAAAAATTTGAAAACACGAAATGGCCGGAGTAAACTAATTCGTTCATTTAAACATTTATCTTTTAATGCCTCTGATTGGACGTGAAGAAATATGTGAGCATGTGTACCTTTGCTCTTTCCAATTTTGTCTTCTGCTGCAGGATGCTTGGAGCTGCAGACACGGCTTTAAAAAACGACAAAACAACAGTTCAGTAAAATGATCCATCAGCTAAAATGGACGTACGCTCAAGTGGGCTCAAGAACATGAAAATCTCCGAAGTTGTCAAGCCTTCACAAACCTGGCATTATTCCTTGATTAACAAGCTCTTCTCTTGGTCTTCGAAGTTGAAGACGGCGAGCCAAGACTAGACATACAAAGAAGAAAGGCAACTGAGTCATTGTTCGACTGAAAACGCGCACCGCGCTCATGTTTGAGTTCGCAGATAAAACGAGATTAGTTTATATGTCACATACCTTCACGGTTGTTTTGAAGTTGCTCGTGTGACAGAGATTGAGAGAAGACCATGTTTTCAGTACAACTCTCGTTGTTATCCATTCCTGCAAGCCAGAAGACAGAAAGAATTGACAGGCTTCTACCATACAATCAACAGAAGGTATATCTTTCCGGCTACATGGCATAAATGCATCATGATATTTTTTTTTGATCTCCGACGTCGGCCCCTTGGTACGGCCAAATCTACTTTTTCGTTTCCACTCCTCTAGCCCTTTGTTTTGAATTGGTCGACCTCAAAGGCTGATTAGGTCAATGGTAAAAATAGTTTAAAACAGCAGCTGTCATTGGTTAATAACCAAGCAACCTTTATAAGCCTATTCTTGATTGGTTCAGAGCATGAGGCTTCCGTTTCGATGTTTTCGCATGGAATTTATTTCTCCGTTTACAAATTTTGCCACAAGCGAGATGTGGTCACGGGGTGCAGGAGCAAATCTGGCTTACCAAGAAGCTAAAACTGTCTCTTTCAAAAATCAGAAATTCTTTTACTTCCCGGGAAAACAAGTTTGTACTTTGGAAATGTACGTTTCCTGTGTACAAAACTAGGAAATCCTGCTGCGCGCAACACTTCCCAAGACATTATTTAACAGTTTGGCCTGGCCTTCAAGCAGCAAACAAGCATTCGTCTGTCACTCACGTTTTTGATTCCAAAATAGACTCAAAGGATAGAAAAGCTTCCAGGGATGAAGGGGGGACAAAGAGGCTTGCCGAAGGCCGAAGTCTTTTACATTGAGTTTAAAATATGGTAAACACTTCTCGTGATTTCCTAAGTCGCCATGAGAGCTACAACTGCATGAAGACTTTCCTTCCTTCCAAATGTTTTTTGCATCCTCCACAAAATTCTTTCTTTTATTTCCCTAATTATTGATCAGGATCTAAATTAAAATTCTTGATAAACTTGACATTCTTCCTCTGAAATTCGTGCTATTATGGCTGGTTTGCTAGCATTCCTAAGCTGTAGGAGTTAGGGGCTTTTGGACGACATTTTGAGAACGGAAAACTTCTCGTGATTGAGCCAAAACTTGAACAATAATCGACCCTTCAATCATCCTTGACGCCCACTAACGCCCACCAGAAACTCGACGCCCTGGGATCGACTCACCAGGGAAGGTTTATCGTTTTCCATTCACTTTCTGCGTCCCAAGTACTTGCTCTGTTATGTAACAACCTTCAGAAATTGACCATGAATATACACGATTATTTCGAAGGGTCGAACCTACAAGCATTATGTTTGTACTGGGTTACGGTTTTGCAGAACCATATTTTTCAGTGCATGGTGTAGCAGCGTTCACTGATTTAGATACCTTAGGTTTCGCAAGCGATATTTCACTGTATTTTGCGCATGTTACCAATGCCACATGATTAACAGATTAACTACGTAAGTTCTTTCTAGATCGCTGCATTGAGCATTTGAGCGGCACAAGTGAACAATTTTATGAAACAAAAAAAGAAAATAATAAACAATTAGATCAAATTATTAACGCACATGTCGATTCATATTTTAGCCAAAGTTTAAGCCCAGATGTAACTTATTCTCTAATCTTGTCCCAGCCGTCAAACCAGTCAAAGATACATTAAAATCCAAGGAGCGATCGCCCACCCTACCGGATATTTTTGTCCGGAAGACTGACGAAAATTTGTCCCCACGTAATCCTTTGCAGAGTTTTGTTCATATACGGTCAGTTGTAAAGGTCCAGAACTTGGCCACTCCTCACTATATCCTATAGACTATTAAAATTTCAAATCGATTGCGCTGCAGATAGAATGTTCTCTTTTTCCATGGGTGTTGGCCTGGGAGACGGGAGACTCTTTCCCCTTCTTTTAGATAAGGAGAGACTACACATGAAAGATCTACGCTCCACTTTTTCTGACACGAAAATTTTTAAACATGATTCATGGAATGTCAAATCAAGTATAAAAGCCCAGATTAACCAATAAGCACATCCTGGCTTGGTTCGGAGGTATAAATGGCAAGCTCAAGTCTTGAGGGCATGTGCTTTCCGGACTCAGTTTGAGCATACGGAAAAGCTACCCTCAAACAAATACAATTTAGTTATATATCATTACTGTCAACGATGCGTTGATGTAAAAAACAGGACACTTTCTACTGTGGCAAAGAGCAGTTTTAAAAGTGCTCCTGGTTAGTTCACATCTTCCAAATTATAAAATTTGGTCAGCGCGTGGAACTCTCTGACAGTGAAACATTTTAGTCCCGAATGCCGGGCAAAATTGATTCACAATCTGGACAAAATTTTTTGTTATATCAGTTCGTTATTTAAGCACCTTTATAAGTTGCTCGTATAGGATAAAGAATTGACATGCAACCAGGTCCTTTGTTAACTATATATCTGGGGGGGAGGCAAATGCTCCCAGTGATTGGATTTGCCCCCTAGCCGCCGTACTCCTGCCCCTGGGAATTGGAAAAATTATTTGCTGTTTAATTTTCCACGTTTGTAAGTAAAGGGAAAATTTCCTTAAGTTCTGATTTGCTGAAGAATGTTGATCGATCAGTTCTTCTATTCATTCAAAAAGAAAAATTTACTGTATGAACTAGCCTGATAAAATCCAACCCTATCTCATGCGTGCATTTATATCACTGAAGTGTGATTTTTTCCACGAATAATTTTTGATTTTTTTCCCGCCTCTTTCTATGCAGCACTCACTACATCAGTTTGATTACGTTTCCCCAAAATGTGTTTTTTACTTTTTTTTCTGCAGATTTTAAACTGAAAATACAATAAAATGCATCTCAAACGGACATATAATAAGAAAAATTTGCCCCCCCCCCCTCCAGGAGCCCCTTTGAGAGGAAGTTTTCCACACATTCCTAACCTCCCCAACTCGCACCACTCAGGTGGACGGGCTACGCTAGCCGCAAATTTGACATCCCATATTTCAGAGCAATTTTTACTTTTGGTCCCCCCCCCCCCCCCAGTGAAAATTCCTTAAAAAAGGCACTGCATGCAACAGTGACCTTCATCAGCGTCTAAACAAAGATTGCCGAAGAAGCATTTACATGCATTTAAATTACCATAACTTGGTCCGTTTTAGTGAATGAATTTCAAAAGAAAGTCAACACAAAAACGGGGCATTTTAAGCTAATTTAAACGAGTATACAATAATATTAAATTGGCAGTCACACGTGAATTCGGTCCAAGCCGCATCTTATACAGGACTTTCCTCGGAACGGCGGCAAGAACTCCAACGCTTTCGAAGAGTTTTTAGCTACTAAGCATTGAAACTATTTTTTATTGCCTAAGGTTTTAGGCTTGCTGTTAGCGTGACGTGGGACAAGTTCATTGCGTATTATGTGTAAATTCGAAAATTTTATGATATTGCTTAACGGAAAGAAATGCACCACGCTAAAACCTTCCTGGACACAATATGTCTTGTGATCGTGTGCATTGTTTTAAGGTTCTCTTCCAGTACTTCAAAATGTCATCTGGTATTGGAAGTACGGTATAAGATCTCCTGAGGAAAAGTTCCGAGGAAATTTGGTGGAATGAAATGAGTTGGTTTTAACGTTCGTGATTTCAGCTTTAAAACTAAATTATCTTCTGATTTATTGAATGATTCCAGTTCATGCTGTTTTCGTTTTTTGGCCGAGCACTACATCGTGACGTTTCCTACTTTGATCGGGTGTAACTCTTAACTCATAGTTGTAATACCACCATACTTATTTACGACACTACTAAGAAACAAAAGGGCATTGTGTTTCAAAACTGAGGGGACATTCGTTGACATCGATGAGCAGCGCTGATACAAACATTTTTCAATTTGAAGGTTCAGCTTTCAAGAAGCATTAGCATCTTGAAATTAGTTGGGGGGTTGGGGGGTTGTTGTTTTTTTCAGCATTCTGGTGATAAAGCAAGCAGTAAAACTTTTCCGTTGTACGGTACTTGAAACAAATCTACTGGTCACGTGTAGAGAAACCGATAGGCGGAGAGGAACATAAGTGAAGGCAACTGGGGGGCTACAGCCCCCCCGTAGTCAGGAGAAAGCTCCGTTTTTCAGGCTGATAAACGGCATTTTTTTGGGCAATCACCAGTTCAGAGAAAAATGATGCTTTGTGAGATCTACGGGGAAAAAAAGTCAAGAAGCGTGTAATGAGTTCTCATGCTGGAAGAAGTAGTGTTCTAAATTCAGTCTCTCTTCTCATCGAAGAGGTGTCACCCCAGACGCTTTACATCACTTATCGGTTTATTAGTAAGTTAAAGTTAAGTGTCTTTATTTATTCGGGATAACCCTATCAGCTAGTTAAGCTGCTCTCCCTAGAGGTTCAGTAAGGACCACCCTTGATGAGTCCAGTGTTTTTACAGGTTGGAACCGGAGTACTTGGAGAAAACCTGAAATGCTTCGTAGAGACAAACTGGACAACAATCTTCTCACATATGACCAAGGTAGAGCCCGAAATAACAGTCAAAAATCGTCCAGACAGAATGTCTGATCAAAATCAAATTGGATCCGACATTTTCAAATTTGATCTGTCACATTTTTCGATAAAACTTCCTGCAGTTTTCCTGCATTTTGTGGTTTTAGAGTAGGTAATTGGAACCACACTGGTGTTATAGTTGTGTAATTACGATTGTTTAACGTCTGGGACTGAAAATGGTAATGATAGATGGCCATAAACGCGTGTGAGATGGCTATCCATAAGGGTATGCCGTGTAAGATTGAAGAAGTGTAAATTTTTGGTCGCAGAGTAGATAGAAAGGCCCACAGTAGTGTTGCAAGAGTATAATTGATAATGCCAAACTAGTAGAATCAGGGAACTACAAACCGAACACTTTACCTAAGGTTTTAACGCTTGTTAGATGGTTACGTAGTTAATTCCGTGTCGTACGCAGTGACGTAACGGAACTACTGGGGGCCTTCAGGAAATTTTCGTTCGGGGGCTTCCGTCAACCTCTATAGTATAGAAATATATTTCAAGACTTTAATCTCAGTTGTCTTTACAGAATCATCGGGGACTCCTTAGACGTCGGGGGCCTTTAAGACTTGCTCTAACCTTGACCATAGTCCGTTACCCAACTGGTCGTACGCTAGCTGAAGCACACCGTTATATTGACAAATGGGAACGTTGATCAGATGAAGCCTCAACGCCCTGTTAAAGAGACAGGATATAATTCTCAACAATTGTTGTCTTACGACTGCACATCGTCACTGTTCAATATGACGCCATTCACGAAGACGTCTTCTGAGCACAGGTGAACCTCTCCAAGTCCTGATCAACATGGTACGGTTCTCGCAACGCATTTTTTGTCCTGATGGATACCATAAAGTTATCAGAGTTTACTGGAGGTTTTGCGACGATTGCGAGCGAATAGTCAACTGGAATTCTTGTCTTATGAGTTAATTACATACGCTAGGGTGAACAAGTTAATACTACGATCGTATCGTGTAGATTGGGCCCTAAAATGGCAACCTTGAGGACAGAACTTACTAGCTGTTCTGGAGAGTTGTTAGTTGTGGGGAGAATGGATTGTCATACTACGCAATCGATAGCAGTATAGTAAAGTTTTTTGAACCTTATTGGCATAAATTCACCATTTTGTACCACGAATCCCTGAATTTCATTGACTATCTTACTATTTATTATCCACTGACACTGAATAATATGCCAATAATCCGATGAAAATCCCGCATTTTACCAAAACGTGACCGATCATGCTGGTCAAATTTATACCAAGACGGACAATTCGCCGTCTTTTTTGACCCGTGATAGTCTTGGGTGCTTACAGTGAAAATAATAATTCACATTACGGAAAGGTTATGCCCAACAAGTTTACTGAATACAGATCGGTTTGTTCTCAAAATAAGATGATCAAAATAGTTTGGAAGAAATCGCAATGGGTCAAGAAGGTCAGAAATCGCAATGGGTGGTAGGTATGGAGAAACTCGTTGCTAGGGTAGATATCGGGGGATCCCTGCTGTTCTGTTCCACCGTGGAACTTCAAAGATCCACTCCCTGTGCTGTAGACGAGACTGAGTTACCCGGACTTTCTCAAAGTCTTCCTGTCAATGGCGTAAATCAGCTACAAAGCAGTATCTTCCTTGTTCATAATTTTTTCAGTTTTTATTCCTGTTGATTTTCAAGGATATACCTCCAAATTCCGCTCGATATGGCCATAATAAAAGAGGTTTTCTGCAATCTTCCCATAAAAATCTGGCTCCGGGCCCGTCAGAGATCTACTACCACCAAGAACTACTTTGACCATACGCGACAAACATGTTGCGTGTTATGTAACCTTTGCGAATGAATCACCTGGTGAACAGCACCTGTTTGACCAAAATTTGGTCCATGGAAGTTGTAACGACATCACGGCTCAACGATCGTTTTACAGTTGGTCGCAAGCCGTTAATTTTTAGATAAATATGCTACAAAATCCCAAGATTATGTTCAGGCTTGTTACAAAATCAAAGCTTATTTCCACCTCATTTCCCCATCGACCATCTGTATCATATTTATGAAAACACGAAAAAAGGAACTTTGTGCTCTACTCTTAACTGCATCTCGTTCGTCAAAGCTCGATTAATCTGACTATCCACTACAAAAGGTGCGACATACACTGCCTGGGAAATAAATGATTGTGTCACGGTCGTAATGAATTCATTTTCAAATTAAATCCAATTTGTGACTTGTCGTCACATCCTCATCGCCTGCACCACAACTTTCTTACAGTTATGTAAGAACTCTAGACACCAATACGCTCTGAGTGAGTAAGTTGGATGTTACTGAAAAAATGCAACCCATATCTTTACACTATTTTGGGTTCTGGAAATTTAGTTTCTATTTTAATTACCTCATACGCAATCGCGTAAGGAACTTGACCGAAGTTAATTTTTAAAGGTATTTTGTTCACTAAAACAATACAATTCTACTCCCGATCCGACAGTGGTGGCACCAGGAATTCCCCAACGCAGGGGCTAACGTCCCCGACGTGGGGACTAAATCTTAGGGGCCATGGATCATGCCTCCTTTATAATTTCATTATTTTGAGGCCGAAAACATCACGTTATGTTTCGCAAGAATAATCGCGACAACTGACTAGAAACAATTTGCTTTTAGGTTTGACATGAAGAGAAGAGTCTGTTATCTTTCTTGGCTAAATCAATAACAAGCGCTCATAGTTTGTACAATATATAAATGCGTTCATCAGTGAAAATTCCCCTACGGATCGTTAATTTTTCCGCGACAGGAGGGATAAGGTTCCCCGACTGGAGATTGTAACCCCCTCTGGCACCACCCGAGCGACCCGATTGACATTTCCATTTGTAAATGCTCGGTATTTTAATTCTATGTCAAAGTGGATGGGAAATATTTAGGTAAACTTGAGGGAAATTTCATCATTGAACAGCCGAGTCGAATCTGGAATGCGGCTAATGCTTTGTTTTTAAAATTCACTAGTGAAAAATCGGTTTACCAGGCTTGAGTGGTTACTAAATAATCCCAGTTTCCATCTAATACCTTCCCAAAAGTGACAAGCCTATATTCGAGCGCATGTCTTCGTCGATCATTCTAAGACACACGATCGAACAATTCGTAGAAATGCTGGACTAGTACAAGTGATATATTGCAAGGATTATCGCTGGCTCATGCTTTGACATGTTTGTGCATGCGAATTTATGTAAATAAAAAAGGAAAACTGGGGATGACAATGGAATCCGTAACTTTTCTTCAATAAATTTAGGGCGAACTTATCATATATAAACAAAGTTAAACAACCTCTTTCAATTAAAATTCTGATTTTCCGAACCAAAAAGTTTCCAGACGTAGCACTTGGGTACAAAAAATATCTACACGTGAGGTCAAGAGGTCACTTTTTTCCAAGTCGAAATTGCCTCATTATTTCTTCGTAAAACTGAGAATAATTCAACCGGTTAGAAATACGAGCGAAGATCTTGTTTCATATTTTCGAATACTTTCATTCAAATGCGCGCTGTAACTTTGAATAATCAAACAGATCTTGAGCTGATTAAATCGATTTGTCGAAAACGTGGCTCTCAATTGACGACAGGATCGCGAATGCCGAAAGAAATTTAATCAACTTGAGCTATCGTCGCTAAATATTTTCAAAACACAGAAGAAAGTAGATCCGTTCGAGATGACGGCTTTCGATGATACGGTGTGACTTGTCTGTTTGACGATTTGGTACCCCGCTAAACCATGCGACAGTAACCAGTGGTAATACAATTATAAACAAGGAATAAACAGTTCTTTTAGTGAGTAGTTTCTTAAGTTGTCTGCACACCGAAAGACTAATAGTCGCCATAAGAGGACCTACCTTAATATTTTGTCTTGAGGTAAGCCGTGTAAACAACATTAGGTAAGGTAGTATTTCTATTGGCAAAATCGCATTAAAAACGCTCGGTTTTATATGAGTCATTCATAAACTATCGCTGAAATATACGTGTGCCATATAGAGCAACGAGAAGGCAGTCGAATGATTTTTCCAGTACTGAACAATTTCGTAGCAACAAAACGGGAGAAAAGATATACCACGTCTAAGAACTTCCAGACTGGCTATGGTTAATGTCAAAAACAGGTGGAGGATACAGTTTACCAGTAATGTTTATACCAGATCTCTCGATGTACATATTCACCATGATATGTGGCTGGTTGTACGTCCAGAAATCAAGCGGAAGAAATCAAGAAATCATTCTCACCTTTCGCGTCTGCGTCTTCCGCAATCTTTTGTCGTTTTGGTAAATTTTTCACACCATTATGGAAAATCAAACAGCTTTTGCCCATCTTTTCTGGTTCATCAACCGTGCACTTCGTTAACATCTATAATCGGTCAAAATAACAGAGAGATGTGTAGATGTTATATACAGGTAATCCACTAAGTAACATTGACTTGGAGGTGTGCCAAGTTATATCATACCACTTTGAATACTGGTCGTTAAATGTACTCTAAAACTTCATCTTGTTTGCTCTTTGGCTCCTTGAACACAGGCGCCAATTCGACAAGTGTCAGTGAAAATTTTCCAGTATCTTAAGCTTGATATTCGATCTTGCAGACTGAAGTGGAAGTTGGCGGGTGGCATAGACGTCTGAGACTGAGTGTTGCTGGTATCTAGTTACACCCACAGAAGAAATCATACGACCTTCCCCTTGACTCGCATTGGTCTTTATTTAAGGTCATTGAGACATTGATATATAGGCTTCGCCTACTCATGGCCGACGTCCAACAGGAAGATCATTAGGCTCTAAAACTTGGTTGTTCGTGGGTCTTATTATTGTGAATTTCTGATCAGATTTCTGTTGTCGATTTTCTTGTGCCGTGTCTGTTCCTCTGTTTGTTCTGGGCTTCACGATATTTACATACTTTAGAAAGCTTATTGGCAAGAATTTAATTAAATTTTATTAATCTCAGTTTTTACTCAGCGAAAAATAGCTGTATGAAAATCAAAGTTCATCACAGCTCCAGCGGCAGGTTTTGGTGGTCAACAACTGAACATTCAAAGTGTGAATGCGAGAATGTATAGTTTATTGCTCATGTTAACGTGGATGAACCCCTTTTCCTCGAGTAAATAATTGAGGAAAATCGTTGCTATTGACAAGCCAGGTCGGCAGAAAGTGCAAACGTGATATGAACATGATAGCCCAGCAAATAGCTTTCAACAAAACCATAATCGAGACATAATACTTTAAGAAAACCGTAATACTGGCGTTTTGTTGCTCAACAAGGTGCTACTGTTTCAG
Organism: Heliopora coerulea; assembly: GCA_030142905.1. Taxonomy (NCBI): domain Eukaryota; kingdom Metazoa; phylum Cnidaria; class Anthozoa; order Scleralcyonacea; family Helioporidae; genus Heliopora; species Heliopora coerulea. The sequence goes on along the minus strand of JASJOG010000007.1, from coordinate 4,607,438 downwards.
AATCATCCTCAGACATACATGAACAAGTAGAGCAGCGGACCGGTATTCTGAAGGTACGAGTTCAAATCCCGCTCGAGTTAATATTTTTCAGTAAACTTCGGCAGTGTAAGATTATCATGAAAATTTTCTGTTCAAGATGTTACTGGTTGAGTAACTAAACGTCAGTATTAAAGTTTTCTAAAAGTATTATTTCTCCACTATGGTTTTGTTAAAATTTGTTTGCTGGGGCTAATTGAGGAAGTTAAAAAGACAAACCTTCGCCCTTCCTTCCGTTTTGGTATCTTATTTACTTCGTAACTTTGTTAAATATATTAGATTCTTCAGTTTAGAACTTTCTCGAACAGCATGAAAGACACGAAGCTAGACCTGATACCATTGTTAGTGTCGACTGATAAATTGGTTATTCTTCAACTTCGAGTCTTCGTAAAGAGTCATTTGCTGAATAAAAAAATTCTTATCTTAAATAGATCCCCCACGTCAGTCTCAGATTTACCTTATCATTTTCTCACGGAGAGAGACATTGATTAGAAATATATTTAACTGACGTTTCGTTGCTAGTCGCGCGACATCTTCAGAGCAGAAACGAATACTGAGTATTGATTTATTTATTTGAGTATTCATATCAACTCTCATTATTCATACCTACTCTGAAGATGTCGCGCGACTAGCCACGAAACGTCAATTAAATATATTTTTAATCAATGTCTCTCTCCGTGAAAATTTTGAACTGGGCTCTTATTTTTATATTACGACTTCGCTTTCCGCCCGGTAAATCGCTGGTAACTATTTACCTTATCATTTATACTAAACATTAAACCTGTCAACAAAATGCGAAATAACACCATTGCAGAAAATGATTGAATAACAGAACACTTGAATTTCAACTATACACACTGAGTCAACGTACACTGCTGGATATTTAACAGTAATACTCGGGGGAAAAAATATCAGTGATCTCAGTTTTAAATGAATGTTCCCTTATAAACAAATGAATCAACTTGAAACGGCATCTGGATAAGATCGAATGTTGGATTTTTAATTACAGGGTTGTGGTAATATTGTTTTCTGTTTTAAGAATGACAGAAGGTGCTAGTCAGAGGTCAAACAGCGATGATTTAGGCGTAAGCTGGCGACACACTGATAGATAGGAAGGAATTTCCCGGAAAACTCCTTTCCAGTGTCTCTAAGGCTCGTGATAAATGCATTTAATATTAGACATATTGCCAACTAATAATTCCTGATTTAAATTTCCCCGTTGTGCTTTACTGGGTTTGTTGAGCTTGGTTGTTCTGGTTTGTTGTCCGAGGCGCTTGATTGCGCTTTTTGTTGTACTTTGTTCTGCTCTTTATAAGTCTGCTTTATGATAGTTACTAGTTTATTCATCTGACAGCAATCTGTTGTCGTTTTTAGGCACGTACAGAACTTAGTGGTTTGTGGTTCAAAGTTTTAAAAATATCCTTTCTAGGTTTAATCACTTACGTCTAGATTATGAATTTTATGCAACCTTTCAATCTGCGAACCTCCTTGAATAAAACCGTGTTTTATCCAAGTTCTTCACTTCTAAGCGGCAAACGGTCTTAGCTTTTATTAAATTAAACAATATGTTGGATTGTTAGCTACAATGGCTGTGCTGGATTTAGTCCAACCATTTCTAGCAATCGGGTTAATGGGATAAATTTTCAGGGTGATTAACTGCTGTTAAATAGGATTAATAAAAGTTTTGATCAAATACGCCGGTTTTATTGCATTTCTAAGCGATAAAGCGCTCTTTGCTCTGGACAGCCCTTGGTTATAAAAATTCACAGAAACATGCAGCTTCAAACACAAAGATTCTTCTTATCTAGCCAGTTTGAGATCAAGTTAGAATGAGGGACCCAGCTTGGTGGATTTCGAACAGAAAATTCGATTTTCTTAGCAATGTTGTGGCCAAGGAGAAACCTTAGATAGCCTGTCTTCCCCCATTTAGTTCTTGGACTGATCACGTTACTACATTATTACCGGAAACTTTGTACAAAACGTCTTAAAATCCCTCAGCATGAATATGAAAGGGTCTAAGATACAAAATCTATCAAGCTGGCTCACTGCTAAGGCTGAAATTCTTGTAACCAGGCTTTCCATTCCAAACAGCCTTCCCCCTTCTCAGTCTATAGAGCATATTCACTCAGTCCCAAGTGACTCGAATGGCAAAGGGCGTGGCGGCCATGTTCATGTACCAAACAGAAGATGATGATAAAAATTCTTTTGTAAAGCAATACTAACATGGCTGCTATGACGTCTTGTGCATGCACTCCGTAGCTGTGTTCGCATGATAGTTAGAGATAAGAACGTGTACCAAACCTCAAGTACTAGTATTGGTTTAACCTTTCGGGTCCTCACTCAAGAACAAACCAAATATGAAGGGTTAGGAACTTAGAAGTATGGTCAAGCATCTGAGTATCGACGAGTAATAACACTCTTGGCAAACTGAGTATCAAGCTGAATGTTACTATATACCAGAGGATACAAACTAAATAAATTCTGTAATAATGTTATACGTAGCAATCTAGAGTTAAGGGAAAGTAATGGTGACAATTTTATATTTGTTTAGTCCTTTCATGAACTTGAAACGCTAACATGAACTTCAACTAAGGTGATATAACATGAACTTCAAAGGTTACTCGAGCCGAGTATGGTACTCTAGTATCCAACTCTGACGATAATCGGGCAAAATCAAAGACCTGAAATCGGTGGTGTAACTTGGGCATTCTTTGTATGGGACCCTGATGAACCTTCGTAAATTTGAGGGACAACATTGGTTACACATTTGGGGGTGCGTCTCTTACAAATAAGTGTAAGTAACTAGGTTAGTAGGTAAGCTAGTAAGTAATTAGGTAAGCAAGCAAGTAAGTATCTTAGGTAACAAACTAAGCAAATCAGCAAGTATGTAATTATGTAAGTATGTCAGTAACAAGCAAGTAAGTAAATATAGTTATATCACCATTGGCTTAGTTTCTTTTGTTCTCAGGAAGTTGATAAAGAACTTATCAACCTCATAAACTTGTTCATGAGGTTGATATCTACTTATCAACCTCATAAAATTATTCATGAGGTTGATATCTAGTAAACCTGTGAATCTAATCGATCACTCAACCTGTCACTTCCTTGAAAATATTAAAAACAAGCTAAAACGTCAAAACAGATGATCCATCAACACATGCAAACAATCCGGCAACATTTATTCCTCCAGTAAGCACCATCGCTATCAATATTTCTTTTGGAAACTTTCAATATTCTCCAGGACAATATCAAAACATTTAGCGGTCTTATATCCCAGAAAATGGAAGTATCGAGAACGAAGGTCAACTGAGATTAGCCAAAGTTTGCTAAATTAGTTTTGAAATTTATATGTTAGATGTATGAGAACTTGGAAATATCTTGACATAATAGATGAACGATCGTCAAGCTTTATACTCAGAAAAACGATTTCTGAACCCCAGACGGGGATCGAACCCCCAACCTTCTGATGACCGGTAAGACGTTCTAACATTTAGCTACCAAGACTCAGATGGAGAGCCAAGGTGCAAGTTTGACATATACATGCGACCTAAGCGGAAGCCACTATATATTAATAATGATACAGATGAAATTTATATGCTAGAAGTATGAGAGCTTGGAAATATCATGAGATGATAGATGAACGATCGTCAAGCTCTATCCTCGATGTTTAAGCGATATATCACCATTCGGGCTTCGCCCTCAGGACAGTATATCGCTTGAACAGCTTGGTCACGGCATATAACCTTTGCGTATAAGTAAGTACAAGTAAGTATAAGTAAGTGTAAATAGGTATAAGTTAGTGAGTTAGTAAATAAGTATACGTTAATAAATAAGTATAAGTAAGTAAGTATAAGTAAGTATAAGTAAGGGTAAGTACCCTCGTAAAGTATAGGTAACTTTATAAGAATCTAATGAACTCGGAAAGTAAGTAAAAATAGAAGTGAAGAAGTAAAGAAGAAAGAAAATAAGAAATTAACAAAATAAAGTATGGAAATAAGAAAGTAAGGAAATAACAAGGTATGGAAATAAGAAAGTAAGGAAATAAGAAAGTAAAGAAATAAGAAAGTAAGGAAATAAGAAAATACGGAAGTAAGGAAACAAGGAAACAGAAAGGAAGTAGTTAACATATCGCTTTAAGTCGTTTCAAATATTGGCTGGTGTTTCTGTGACTTGATGGGAACTAACTGAAAAAATATTTCCTACTTTCTTTATAAAACAATCTTTAAAAGCAGCTGAAATAGCATTCCTTGTTATTGTCATGAAAGGGTAAACTCCCCTTTATGTTCAGTATGGCGTTTGTAGGGACACAGATTTAATTACAAGTTCCGAAATATTATTTTACGTATGTAACAAAATATTCATCGTTCGAAAACCAGGTCGACAGCATCTAGCGTGTCAGTTGGTGGCAATTTCTCATATTTTGATATCATCGTTGGGTAACATTTTTTACGTTCTGTCGCCTATTTTTCAACTTATTTCACGAATTCCCACGGAAAATAATTGTAGAAAACGATTGTAGAGATAGGAAACACTAGAAAACGCCAGCTGACTTACCGATGAGGCTTGGAAATACTCCTCTGCAGTATCATTCAATGTCATTTCCTTACTTAATTCTCATATCTCAATATCACACTCATCACAGTTCTCGTATCAAAATTAATAAACAACAAAAATACAGCCGAACCGGCCTTGGTGGGTGTGACCGTGAGCCCTCTCCTGTGTACCCTGAGCCCAGGTATTTGTCTGTTGACAATGTTGCACAAGTTCCCATTATTAGTTTCTAGTTACAGTTTGGTCTTAAAAAGAACGAAGCTTCTCATAGTTAGTCGATTTGGTTCATCCATGATTGTTAGTCACCCTCAACATTTAAAGACTTCTTCGCGTTTAAACCATTTGTTTGAGAATTTGTCGTCCCCGACAATTAAAAACTTTTAACACCTATTGTTGTTTCCAATATTTTGTGGTTATAAGTTCTCGGGTATTATTAAAATAAGGGAACATTGAGTGAAAAACAACTTCAAATAAAACAATTAACCTGGTACGTTTATAGATCAAAAATCGTAAAAAACAAATTGGTGTGAAACGGTTTATGTTTGGCCAACGACGATGCATAGCTGTATAGTCAAACAGCATTACTAAGTGGGCGACATGCATTTCTGGAAAATTGAGGCTTTCTAATCTTGACAACACAGTTTTGTTTTTCATTAAAAGAAGGGTTTGACCTTCCATAAATATTAACAAAACGACATTTCGGGTAAAATCAAATGTCTTAAATATGCCAAAACGTTTGTAAAATTATGTTAAAATGTATAGACAATATTAGAAAAATTGTTAACGAGGATATCTGGAATCCTTAAACAGTGGGGAAGTACTTGTGTTCATCACTAGAATTTGCAATGTCAATCGAAGGCCACGTTTTAAGCATCTTGCGTTGGTGCTTATAATTCATTCAACAAACTATCACGTTCCATGCCGAAAGACATTTCATAACATTCACATTTGCCATTAATCCCTTCCTCTGACCTATATATAATTGCACTGCGTGACCCTATTTTGTCTGAGGTGCAAAAGGTTTCTCCAAAAGGATGGAGTCAGCATTGAAATTTTCGACTCCTCCTGCTATAATGGCAGAAATATTGTCACACAATTTCAAACCATTGGCAGGTCGTTTAACCGTTTCCACACCAACGACGGCAGCATTTTGGTCAGTGGTCGGTATGACCCATAACTGACGTCATCTGTTTGGAGATATTTTTAAGGTCCTCCAACATATACAGGTCACGCCATATAAAACTGGAGGTGGCATTGGGGCCAAAAACTGGCGTAAAAATGAAGGCCGCCATGTTGAGTAAACTGGGGAGCAAACTGTTCTTCTCCAGGACCTTTTTCATCTGTTCGAGAACTACCAGGTCGAGCAACTGAAGTTTAGGGAATTGTTTCAAGTTTATTTCTGTTCGCTGTATAACAGAAAATCAGCTTCCCTGGTTATTACTAGGCTGTAATGCTGTTCTTATTTTTACCTTAACAGTTTTACATTCTTTTTTTTCAAAAAAAGATAGAGACAAGAGTGAAGAGGCCTTTGACCATAACCTTGAACTTTCATCCGGGCATGTTGGTTTTGCCCCTCAATTTATCCAATATGGCGGTCTTCAATTTGTCGACTGTTGTTGAGTGACATTTAGCTACAATGCCCCTTCTAGCTAATATTTGATCTCAATTTCCCAACAGTCCGGTTGTATACAGGTCAGCGAGGTCAATATGCCAGTCACCCTCAGTTCCCTGTTGGAAAAACACAACTACGACCTGAACTTTTCTGAACCAAAAGTTCATCTTTCCTTTTACAGTTTTCTATTTCGTGCAAAAAAACCTCGTTCGGGGTTAGACCATTTGGCAGCTTTTATTTTTGGTAAATTATATATTCTTCTTCCTAGTGATTTTCCTCACAACTCGATGATACAATAGCGAATACTGACGTTCGTTCTTCAATAGGTGAATGCTATTAAGTATGATGTCATTCAAGCAATCGATCGCACTTGATAGAGTATTAAGTTCTGTTCACTGGTTATGGCAAAATTTCACTAAACCTCTGAAATATCTAAGTTGTGAATACAAAACATCCGCAGTGTTCCTTAAGGCCGATTTCCAGTGGGTGTAAAATGTCGCGCGGGCAATGTTGTTCTTTGAGTCGATTGGCTAATATTGGCTGACGCAAAATGTCGCGCGGAAATATTGACTCCAAGTCAACTTTTTCACGATAGAATTGTCACCCGCGCGACTTCTTACACCCACTGGAAATCGGTCTTTAAGAGGAACAGAGTTGAAATACCGCATATTTGTTAGGTACATGAATTATACAGCAATCTTTCCTCAGATAGATAAAAAAGATTCGGATGACACACCAGCGTGCCAGTCCCTTCGGAATTGACGCCGGAACAGCTAAAGTGCAAGAATTATCTCAGATTATATTTGGTTTGTGTTCTCACCAACTCTTAACCGAATTTTTAACAAATGGCTACCGTTACCTATTCGGCAATTAGAGGCAATAACGTAATTTAAATTTTAAAGGACGTTTTTTACGTTTTATGTTTTAGAAAACGTTGGTTACATCCAGAATAAAATAGGAAGTTTTTCTCTCCTCCTACGCGATAATTTTTTATTGAATTCGTGACAAACATCGCTATTAAAGCCCACCGGAAATTTTAGGAGAACGTTATGGAAGAAAAATATACCACGAAGGCAGGAACTGCAGGTGGAATTCGTTGAAATAGTCATTCTCAAAATTGACGCTGAAAACTTTCGAGTCGCCTCGGCCAATACTAGGCAGGCTCCAGGGCATATGACTTGTATAATTATTATATGAAGCGAGAAAACCTTTTGATTGTTCGGAACGGAGCACTCACGTGGAGGAATTTTCTGAGGTTAAGTTCATTATCAGGCACGGTCGGCTGGAGTCATGTCTATTTTTAACCGAGGAGAAAGTATTTCTGAAACAGGTCTCCCGCTTTCAGACGACTCTGTCAGGGCTATTCCGCACCATTAATGGCCATGAATGGTTGACTGCACTAGAGGGATATGCTGGTCTGAGCAGATGAGAACTGACGTTCGGGCAACACTTGAACGATTAAATCACGTTAGAATGTAAACACAACGATTTTGTCCTCGGCTATTCGGAGTATTGAACTGCTTGGAACAATTTTGGTCAGTGTGTATGTTTGTTGACAGGATACGGTCTAGCGATGCCGCTGTTAGCACACGTCAACCAGTCTAAATGACGCGGTTAGTGTAGACCAACAGCGAATAAACACACAGGCCAAAATTTGCTTAGCAAAGTAGCAACAATAAGGATTATTATTTGCCGTGAAACAAGATGCGGAACGAATTTACATAGTAGAGTATAAAGTACAGAACATTTGATGCTTTTCTCTGAAAGCTTTTGTGGGTGTACAAAGATGTGTTGCGAACAAAGCGTGCTACTGTTGTTAGCCGACACGTTTGTTGAAGCTTTAACTAGTCATCAAACAAAGATTTCACTGCATTTTATAAACCCCCAATGCAATGGCGTCCCTGCTTTTGAAAGAGCAGCGAGCAAACAATGTATATTTAACTCCATTCTATAAGTTTGCAGTTGTTTTTGAAAATCTGACTGGGTATCCAACTTAACAAGCGAGTAATTAATGGGCAATTTTCCTGACTGTAGGTAAAAGAACAACAAAAAGTATGGACGTTGTGATGTTTTTACAGATATTTACTTACTAGTATGCAAGAGTCACTTTACTTTGCCGTAGGATTGTTTCTTGCCTCTTCAATCAGTACCATGAAAATATAACGCAGACACGAAGGATACCAAGCACTTCATCAAGAATTGACTCGATGGTAGAATTACACTCGATGTTGTACTTCTTTGAAGTTGCTTTACAGTTTAGGGCTCTACTTGATGCAATGAATCGATTACTGTAAGTTCCGTACGAATATAATGGTCTCTGAGCATAGGAAACTAGCTCTATATATACTGCCAGGCTTCGTCTCCAAAGAACTCTTCTGACGCAAAGCACTTAAGTAATTAATTGCGAAGCCATTGGGTTGGATATCCGGGATCTTAAGCTAGCAAAATGTTTAGACGGATATGATATCGCGACTGCTACTATTACTATTACAAGTAATCCTTGCCGCAATTATTGACATTATTATTGTATTGGTTATTATTATTGTCGTTGTTATTATTATTTTGGTAATGTTATTATCACTAATATAATTATTTTTGTCACTGTTAGGAGTGGCTGTAGCATGAGTATTATTTGGATGAGTGTTTGATATATATGGTCATAAGTCTCATTATCATATCACGAACTCGAGTTAAAATGACTGCTGGAATTTAAACTTATGCGCTGCTAATTTAGGTCACAGAGCAAGTTTGGTCGGAACTCCTCGAGCCTGGTATGTGACTGAAAGAGATTCAGACTTAAACGCGCTCATAACAGTGCTGCAGCCCTAACTAAGAAAACACCACCATTTTGTGAACTATAACCGAAACTGCTTAAATCTTGATCGGGTTAATCTTAAAAGTTCAAGAACATTTTGTCCGCATAAGGACCTAAATGAGGGCACCCGGATGTTTGTATTCCGATTTCCCAGCAACCAGGCGAGGTTACTCGTGGGAGATTAATTTGGCGATGAATCGAGAACCGTGTCTTTCAAACAAATGTAAACATATTGCCGGAGAACATTGTAACACGAAGATTGTTCGACCCAACCCCAGAAAGCCATTTTGCAGCGAAGTTTCAGGTTATGAATTGGTGCGAAGCACGTTTGGAGGTGAGTAATTTGGTAATCAAACATTTTTTTGGTTCGGATCGTGTTTGATCTAAGTCAATAGACGGGAGAATCATCATTTAGAGTTGCTTCGAATACGTTTGACGTGACGTTAGACCTATGTGTGATGATGCCATAGTATTCAAAAGCGGCTTGAATTTAAGATTATAGAAGACAGCACGTAGGTGATGGAGATACCACCATTAATTGCTAGATTAACGGATAATCAATATATTGATCGATGTATATATATATATATATATATATATATATATAACAAAACTAAAGCGGTGTTTGCAAAAACCAGTAGAGTGCTCAACACCATATGGTAGAGCTAGTTTACAGTGAGATATTACAGTCCTCACGTCGCTACTCCGAGTTTCACGTTGTTTACTTGCCTGAAGATCGTGAACAACGTGAAACTCGGAGTAGCGACGTGAGGACTCAGTAATATCTCACTGTATATATATATATACACACATGTAGACTGTGTTTCATGGTCTACGCGATCTTCAGACGACTGGTTACATTGATGTCAGCTATAATTATAGTAAACTAGTTGAATATAATCAGTCGTGAGAAGATCGCGTAGACTATGACACACCGTGTTACGACAGTTGCAAGTTTAAAATTCTAAACCACACAGACACTCATAGTCACAGAGAAGTTATCTGCCACCGACCTGTTGATCGACTTTTTTCGATTGATGATGGAGAACCACGATTGGATCTCGGAATTTACGAATTGTGATCGAGTGTTTACGATTATAGATCGAGAAAATATCGTTGTCATAGCAATCCACGCCCTTTTGGAGCAAGTTATAGCGAAGGTGACGTGCGATTCCTCATATGGAGATAACAGATAATAAATGAAAACACTACATAACCGTAACCCTTTCCCGAAAGGATGTCTCCATGTGATGAGCAAAATCATCTGGCGCTAGCCAGAGTCAAATAATTCAAGACTGATCTTATTGGGAAAGAATTAACCCTTTCCAGTCCGTAGTCGACTTTTTAATTTTACCCTAGCTAAAGGGTAAAGGGGAGACGTATCGGACATGAAAAGGCTAAAGGAAAAAAAAGTCTTGCAATCCAAGTACTGTTGTATTTGTACTGTTCTCCCATTAATACCAGCTTTTATGCTGATGGGATTTTTTTAACAGTATAAATAAAGAATTTATTATTATTAAGTCAAGGTAGATATTTAATGTACACATTTACATAAGCAAAATATTAGAACAATGTTTATTCTAGCAAAAAAAACGAGAGCGAGGATAACTTTCTTTTTCGTTGCACGGGAAAATTGAAGAATGGAGGAAGACACCTTATACAAAAAGAAAGAAAAGTAGTTGTTCAAGAATCTGAGTATGGATGTTTTCTAAAATTTTTAAACTCAGAATGAAATACAGAATATGAAATGCGGTTGTTGAGGTAATGCTTCAACATCTTGACCCTTTGAAGCATGAATTTTTGTCCCTTTGTTCTTTGTTCTCGCTTTATTACCAATTGCTTCGTTCTTTCACTTGTTTCATTGTTTTCACTTGTTATTGTATACAACAACCGCGTAGAGTAAAAGGTTTTATAAGCCTTTTTCATAAGTTGAGGATATGAAGCCAAATTCGAGTATTGCAAAGCGACGGGGTATCTTGTCCAAACGACAATGGAAGACACCTCAAGTTTAAACCAGCATTTGTTTGTCCACCAGCTTGAATTGAACTGAAGCAAGTTTGAGCGCGTTCAAATTTGCATCAAAGTTCAAGAGGTTTTCTTTGACTTAAAATTTCGTTCTCGCTTGGCTACCGCGTTGAAAGAAGTTGACCCAAGTTGATGCAAGATGACTTGTAGCGATTTGTGCTCTGATTTGGGAAAGACCCAAATGTAGCTTTGCGGGAAAACAAAGCAGTAAAAGAATCATTAAAATCAATAATTTTAATACCAAGGAAGAACTAGTTCTTGTTAGTTTAAAACCCCGTTTACACTGTAACATTTTGGCCACGGCACGGCAAATTAGCTGTGCCCAGACCTGCACATACAGAGTTGCTCGGTACGGCTAAATTTTAAAAAGTCTGCACCGTTTACACCGTGAAAATCACCCGTGTCGTGCCCAAAAATAGCGGCACCCGTGCCAAAACCTTAGCCTTGCCGTGCCCAAAATGTTAACAGTGTAAACGGGGTTTAGATCTCCAGTGTTTAAGTATAAGGTTAGGAAGCTGTGTTTTTAAGTAATTAAGTAAAAGTGTTATATAATAGAAAAGACGAAAATGAAGAAAATGATAACAATGTACTTATATTTGATATGGGTAGGGCCCCTGCAGTAAAAGAGTTAAAAACAGAAATACAGTAATTAACTGTTTCGAGGCGGGAGCTCTCCCCTTGACGAGTAAAATCCTCTGGCGTTAGCCAGAGTAAAATAACAAAAGTCTTATGCCACAGGGAAAGAATTAAACCTTTTCCTTGATAATTCTTAAGAAGGCAAAAGATATACAAATAGTCGATTCGTAAATCTCAATAGTCAGTCGTGGATCTCGGTCTCCAATCGTAATCAATATCCAGTCGCAAAACCTGGCAAACAATCCCAAGAGCTCAATCAACCGACTTCTGTTTTTGGCAATGTCTTCTGGTTATCTTGAATAGAGATTGTAGCATCTCAATCACCAATTTGTGATCCCATTAAACTGAAATTGGTTTTGAATGGCATATCTTCCGTTGATCAATGACTCCAATCAAGACAAGGTGAAGTTGAAACTGGTTGGATAAACATGCCGTGAAAACATAACGATGACAATGTTGACTTCGTGATGTTTTGTCGCAGATTTTTCCGCCCTGTATGAATGTTACTAAGCAATATTTTGAGAGTCAGTCGTCCCTGTTCTCTTGTCACTTCAAATACTTGAGCCTGATCACGGAAAGTTGTCACAAACAAATCGATAACCCCTTCTTTGTAAAAGCGCTTCTTTACTTAGAACCTCTTGATAAGAGCAAGTGTAAGAGACCACATGCCCTATCTCTTGATATTGCTTTCACCCCACCCTTGTTATTTACAGCAACACAACCCCATGCTAAAGTCCTAATTAGGTTATGCAAGACATATTTAAAAGTCCGATTGCACGTGAGATTTTCTGCGTTGCGACTGTCATCCTGGTGTATGTAATAAACCCATAACAGTCTATGCAGTGAGATACCTACACTGGCGTAGGAACTAATGAATAATTGGGGGGTACAACCCACCTCTCGACAAGTTCTAGGGGCATGTACCTCCGGGAAATTTTTGCTTTGTTCAGGCTTTGAAGCGCTATTTCCTGGATTTTAGAGCAGTTTAATTCATCATAAAAAATTTAATAAACTGGATTATATTGTAAAAAAGAGCGACTGTAGTAAGTATTAGGGGGCATGGCCTTCCAATTTTATTATTATTAAGTATACACGATTCGTTCCAGATTGTCCTCCATGCTCACGTCAGTTCAATACATACGCAAAGATGTCAATCGCGAGGCACAAAATCGCAAGTGAAAACCGAAGTGAAAGCGAAGTATTTGTTTTTGTGCCAGAGCTCCTTTCCTATAGCGTTGACACGATCCCGAACTCAACTGAACAAGAAAATAATATGGACGAATGACGAACGATATTTCCTCAGGTTTTCCCAGTTCTTCATTTTCGTTTCCAAGGAACCCCGGACAGGCATCAAAAAAGCGAGAAAATAAGATAATGACTTTTTGAGCGGAAGCTGTCATCAGCGTAAATGGTTCTTCCATCTTCATTACCATTTGTCTTGCATCCACTCATTTCATGGTTTCATTTATCTCCAACCATTTTCGAACAAAATACAGCCAGTGTTTTTGATTTCTCCTTACATTTTACGTAGCCTTCAGCGGAACCTCTGGCACCTTGTTTTCTCGTTTTTTGGCGGCGTGCTACCTTTTCATTTTTTCTCTGGTAATCGCCGACAATGTTGTTGTGAGAACATTGGGTAGAAACTGGACAATGTATGTTCCAGATTTGGGGACATTCTTATCGCTCATCCTCGAGATACAAAAATGAGATTCTGCCTAGACAGAGTTAAATAAGATAAAAAGTTCATAGGTTGGTAACTGCTGTGACTGTTCGCAAAGAATTCTGATGTTTCGAGCAAAGACCCTTCATCAGAGAGTAGAAACGTGTTCTGATAAAGGGCCTTTGCTCGAAACGTCAGAATTCTTTGCGATCAGTCACGGCAGTTACCAACCTTTGAACTTTTCATCCTCAAGATACTCTCACTTCCTGATTTCAGATTAACATACCGCAGTGTTGCATAAGTAACGGTAGATTTGCGATGCCTTCAAAGTTTTGTTAAAATAGCGGCCTCCCCATCCCACGAAAATAGCTATCCTGAAGGCAATAGCAAATTAGACAAAGCTTAAGGTCTCAGTAAATGCTCGTCAGGGATTGTATAATGGTGACAGAAAAAGCTTTTTAGGGTTTCCGTGAAGAAGAGTTAAGACGAATACCTTTGATAAGTACTCTTTAGAAATGTGGCCTTTTTAAAGAATCGTCCAACTGAAAAAAGCAATATCGTGTAACACAAGTCAACTCGTGGATAAAATGACATGTTTTTCTGCATGGATGCATACAGACTTTGGCAATTGCGTTTTAACGTATTTCAAGCAACCGAGAATAACAACCTCCTGGAAATAACTGCCTCCAAACAGTAGCGACCCCCAGTGGATACTACATACAAATACTAGGGCTATTACTTTCGGAATTCTACGTCGCGTTATCATTTTAGTAAGTCTAAGGTCCTGCCGGTAGCCAAAGACGAAAGCGTCTGGATCGCGCTGCCGAAGCAATTGTCTTCTTTCTGTGGAACAGGCCGGCCTTTTATTATTTTACTCTGGCTAACGTCTGATGATTCTATTTACCACAAGGGAACCTAAGGACAAAAAAGAGTAACGCCATTCACATTTAACTCCCTTCTCGTTGGATAGGTCTTCTATTAATTCAATCCCTTTCTGGCAGGATCTCTTCTTTTGACGAGTAAGATGGTCTGCCAGGCCCATTAGAGCAGTGCAAAGAGTAAAGTAATCGAGCACTGATCCCGCCAGGATAGTGTTAAAGAGGTTAAGCTTCAAATTTGCTGCCCTGGCATACGTTAGAGTGTCATATTCTCGAATTTTTTCGTGTGGACGCAACTTACTGTTTCACTTCTTCATTTCAGTCAAGTTACTACGCCCTTCAGTTTCACATGAAAAATTCTCCGTCTAATTTTCACTTGAATGTGGGGTTGGCGTTTTGCGATGCCGGTCGAAGTGAAACTTAAGGTTCTTTTAGTTATGTTTTGTTTTGCCCCGGGTAATTTTACAAGCCAAAAGTAGACTGTATAAAAGTAACAACAACAACAACAACAATGACAATGACTATGACTGTGGTAATGACTATGATAATAGTAATAATAATGATAATAATAATAATAAGACACGTTTTGGAGAGCAGTACTGCAAAGTTGATGTGGGACTTTGAATTCCATTTAAGAAAGACGACAACATCCAGACGACCAGACTTGACGTTAGAGGACAAACAAAAGAAAATAATTTGGATTTGCGATATGGCATGCCCACAAGAAGATAACATCGAAACCAAGACGAATGAGAAACGAACAAAGTACCAGCAGTTAGCATTCGAAATGAGAGAAAGACGTGTCGGATTCAATGTGATCGCGATTCCAATTGTGATAGGGTGTCTTGGAGGAGGTATCAATAAATCAATCAAGGAAGTGCGAAGAATATTCGAAAATGACGAATTGGCGAAACAAATTGTAGGAACGATGCAAAAGACGGTACTGATGGATAGCGAAACGATACTGAGAAAGATACTTTCAGGCTTAGTTCAATATGTAGAAAACTAACATGTTTGTCTGTACGGTGGATTATAGTGGGATTAGCCCAGTCTGAATTACCTGCTATCAACCAATACTACCAAACAATCAAACCTGACTATCTTCTGTCCTACTTATGTGTTTATTGTGTTAAAAGAACTGTTGTAAAGGGACAGAAAAATTTTGTGTCCCTATTATTAGGCTATTTATCAATAAGGATTTGTAGTCATCATATTTCACCATAATAGTAATGATAATAATAATATTAATAATAATAATGATAATAATAATAAGGTAGGCAAGATGTTTCGGCATCCTCAGGGAGTGGCGCCCCTGCCTTGCCAACTGGGTAAACGGGTGACTGAAAGCCACTGCTTGCCTTAATTGGCCGTCAGTGGTAAGTAACCTCACCTAAGGTGCTGGCAAACCTTCCCTGTTAGCCCAAGGACTGGTAAATCCTTCTGACTGTACTGATGTCCTTTACCTTAAATGATTGAATCAGCCCAGGACACTTACGTGTCTGAAAGGAACTCTCCTAGTCTAAGAACAAAATAAATCACATTATCCAACTTCAGCTATTGGACCGGCGTCTAGCTTGCCTTAATTGGTCGGCTTTGCCGAACAGACCCTTAGAATAGTCTGAGAGGAAGTGTGATGGTTATTGAGGAAGTCTCATGATTTGTAGGTGCAAAGCACCAGCCCTTGACCATGCCCAACCAACGGAATTGTGCATGTGAGACTGTGGTGTAAAATGGCATTAACTACTCACGATGTTTTCACTTTGTGATTGCCATACCACTATAATTTATGGGACATGTGCCTACTTTGGCATAATATGGCAATTTGGACTAAACGACCTCATTGGCTCGTATGAGCTGACTTCCCTCAATAATAAGTGACGAGAGATTGTACGCGAAAAGCAAAGACGGAGGAAGAGGATTGAAAAGTTTCAAAGAGGTATATGACGAGACTAAAGTGAGAGTTGCATGTTACATGGCGGTGTCAAATAGCGAGTGGATCCAAGCTTCTTGGATTAACGAGTGTAGAAAAGAGTAAATGTCGGTGAAGAGAGAGGCAGAGGATTTGATGCGAAAGGTGAATGGGCAAGTCGAGTTTAACATTGGAGAGATTAAGATAGACAACGACAGATACGACGATTGGAAAGCAGCATGGAGAAAACTAAAGAAAATCTTTTGAAAGAAGGACATCGTAAGAACAAAGCTGAAAGTTTCAAGGAAAAGAAGCTTCAGAGCGAAATACCAGCTGGATTTGAGAAAGAGTACAACGTATGGTTGAAATGCAGCACCGATCCGCGAAAAACAGCGTCGATCTTCACATTGCAAGAGCAGATGGTCGAGACGAGAGCATGGAAGAAAATGAAGGGACTGACAGACCAAGATAAATGCAGGCTATGTGGAGAATGCAAAGAGACTGTTCAGCATTTAATAACAAGATGCAAAAAGCTAGCCGGATCGGAATATGTGAAAAGACATGACAACGCTTTAAAGATACTGGCGGTGCAATAGGCGATAACGGACTGCTCCCAGAAGGAACGAAATGCTATATGGAACGATGGGAAAAAGGGAAAGTTATGCAGAACAACGGCAAGAAGTTATATTGGGACTGGGAACACAAGATGAGGAAGAACTGTATGGCAAGAAGACCCGATTTGACGTTAGAGGATAGCGAAAAGAAAGAGATAACGATCATCGATATGGCGTGCCCGAACGAGTCGAACAAGGACGAGAAAAGAGGGGAGAAAATACGAAAATATCAGCGGTTGTACTTCGAATTACGAGAAAGACGAGAGGATTTCACTGTTAAAGTAGTGCCGTCGGTGATCGGCTGTTTGGGAGGTGGTTTAAAACAATTGAAGGAAGACATAAAGGAACTGTTTACGGATGATAAAGAACTTGAATGTACGTGTGGAGAGATGCAAAAATCTGTAGTATGGGAAAGCGAAACCATCATGAGAAAAATATTATCAGGACTGATCCGTTGACAAGAGATGCTCTTATACATTAGCAGATTAGCTAACAAAGTTTGGATAGCTATTGTCCTTCCCTCCTTAACCCGGAAGAAAGTGGGAAAGAGGGGGGGCATCGGCCAGTTATACAATATACCCTAGGTTATACTTTTTTCTTTTTATTGTAATTAGAGCATCATTTTATATTTGGTTAAGTCAAGAAATAATAATAATAATAACGTAGATAAGATTTTCCCAGAATTTTCAGGCCAGTATAGTCAGACTTTCTGTTGGGAGGTGCAGACAAGCGCCGAAAGTCTGAGTTGGTAGGCGATGTACTGGGACGTGATTTCTCGACAATTTCTGAAACGAATGACTTTATTGATTTTCATTTTTAAACTCCACAATTATTGAACCGGAACACAATGACTACATTTGTTTTTAAGATAATTCACTATCCCTTGAACCGTCGGTCCCGAATAGGTGGAACCTCTTTGAGCCGTGAGGAGGACTACGAGGGCATCGGTTGCGCCTCTGTTGCTACTGTCCTGATCCAGTATACATTCACTGTCCTTTTCGTGGGCTTCCGGTTTCTAATTAATACCAAGGAGACTCGACGGGGGGACGGTAATGGAGATAGGGGGTATTGACCTACCGATAAATTTTGCTAGGGCTGCCGTTTTCCAAACAAGTGAGTGGGCAGTGTATCCTTACTCAGCTCATCAGGCTTGCCTTCTCATCGCGGAACGCTCAATTTCGGCACTCGTACAAGCGAAGCGCCGACAAGTGGCCGCCCTGGTCGGCTACTTGTCATTGACGTCCCAGATGTTGTTAGTGACGTCACAGAGGTTAGCACAATCACCGACTGACAAAGCTGTAATAAAATTCAACTTTATCCCTGGGGATGTTACTCACCACGTCAAATCACCTTGATCCTAAACCGCATTTAGAATCTATGATCGTATTTTTGCGATGATATCCGAGCGTTGGTATCTGAACGTACTGAATGCGTGATCAAAATCGCCCGGATGGAAATGCACCTTTAGCGGGAACCAATATCGCATATAGTCGGCTTTCTGTCCTATAAAAATACTTAACTATCTCAATGAATTAAATAGTCTGAATTCAAAATACTCAACTCTATGCCAACAAACCTAAAACGCAATGCTCATTGATTGATTACCAACTATTAGAACCCTAGCTGACACAGCGATAATCAATGTTGACGTATCTTTTCCGATCGGTACCTGACTCAGTTAAAATTTGGGCTAGGAACTAAAGGGACATTAAATGCAAGTGCCCCTTCAATTTTTTGGAGATGGCTAATTACATGAGGAATTTTAGGCCGGGTTTAGTGCATGAAATGACTTTCCATCATTTACACCTCATTACTGCGTTTTTATTGATTATTTGAAGTTATTGCTCATTTTTAAGTACATGAATATATTTACCAATAAAAACACCACATATAGTATTTGTATCAGTATTTTCTCTCTTGTGTTTCACAGTTCCCCGACCGTCTTGTCCTTTAGGGTATTTCCATCCCTGTTTGCAAGCCTCAATTTTATCCTAGGCTTAAGTTCATCCACGAAACCAGGTTCTAAAAGAGTAAAAAGTGATCTTTTTTGACAAAGTAATAGCTGGAATGCGTAGTTAAAAAGCATCTCTTTGAAGTTGTCCTCTTCGTATGCAATCTCCTGCAGTACCCCGCTCTCCAACTCAACTCTTAAGTTTATATCCGACTTTTTTATTTTATTCTAGCAAACGGCAGACGATCTCTCTTCTCAAGGGTAGACGTCTCTGACTGGAAATGGTTATACTTGCTTCCCACGCTCTGGTGTATTCTAGTTTCCAGGGGAACTGAGCCCTTTTGTTCACCAAGTTTAGGTGGTCGGTATGATTTAGGAGCCGATCGCTCAACTGCGGTACTCTTAAGGAAGTACCCTTTGAGCCCTTGCGGGTGATGTCGAAGTCGCCACATTGGGTGGACATTTCAGTGGTCCGACTTTAAGTAGATCACTTTTTTCCCCGTTACTTCTTGAGTCACGCGTGGTAACCGTAGGTGATGGAAGAACCATAGAAATCATATAAAGCCAGAGGAGACATGAGGGCCGGAAATTGGGGTGGAATTGATAGCCGCCATTTTCAGTAAACTGGGGAGCAAATTGTTCTTCTTCAGGCTCTTTTCCCTCTGTTCGAGAAACTCGAGGTCGAACAACTAATCTTTGGGATTTTGTTTCTTGTTTGTTTTCATTAACTTCATAGCAGAAAAACTGCTTTTCTCGGTATTAGTCGGCTATATCTTCTGGCTTAATAGTTTTACATTTGAAAAAAACAAAAACAAAAAAACCAACAACGAAACAGAACAAAACAAAACAAACAAACCAGAGACAAAAGTGAAGTGACCTTTCACTCTGACCTTGAACTTATCATGCGAGAATGTCTGTTTTGCCCCCCAGTTGGAAATGAGGTCCGTCATCATCCTTAAGGGTCATCCTACGCTCTCATCAAACGTGAACCAAAAACGCCGATAGACGACCACCATTTCTAGAATTCAATAAAGTAGCCTGCTTTCTCAGGAAGCAAAAAGTCTTTTGATTTACTTACCCGAGGAGGAGGACAGTGTGGCCGATTTACTGGAAGGAGCGGAGATATAGGGGGGCAAGGGGGGCTTGAGCCCCCCACTTTTAAAGTTGAGGGACAGAACCCCCCATTTCTGCCGAAAAAACCAGTGGCGTAACTTGGAATTTTTAGTGCGGGTGCAAGACTTGGAACGATGGTTTTTACGTGGCCACGCAAGGCGTGGCCACGTAAAAATGCCATATTTAATAACTAACCTACATTACAATAAATCATATCTACTCATTCTTACATACACTAATACACAAATTCATCTTAATTTGTCCTATATTACGTCTTTCCGAATTAAGATCATGATTAAGAATTAAGATCATGACAGGAATTTCGCGATATAATTATCTCAACAGCTAACACCCAAATTTCCGACAGAGGACTACAATTTTCCGACAGGTGACCATACTGGTGTCGTGTGGGGGGGGGCGACCGCCCCCCCTGCCCCCCTATCGTTACGCCACTGGAAAAAACAAAAATTTGTAATTTCATATTTAATAAATCTTGACATCTGGAGGAACTGTGGCGTAACATCAAGTGGGAAAAAAAGTCACCGACTAAAGTATAATAATTGATCAATAAAATTAAACTGTGGAGAGGCAACCATGGATATGTCCCGAAATGTTCGCGCTAGTATTTACCAGCCATCAGAAGACACGCGTTTTGCGTGGTTTTCCTCGTTAACAAAAGCTCAATGGCAAAAAGACAGCGTACTTTGTTCAATATATGGTGTCTACGAGACAGAAAAAGGAAAGAAAGAAAAGAACAAAAAGGAAAAAGAATTTGTGGATTTGGATGATGAAAGGATTAAGTACTTTGGACATTTTAATGTTTAAAACGTGCATGTGGTAGTACGTTTAGGGCCTCCGTCACCGTTTTTTGTGTGAGTTTCTGTTCTATTTCAACATTTGTTGGAACAATATCCTGCAAAAACTTTTCTGCAAGTTATTTGCCTTCTGTGCTAAGTTAAATCCGATATCCATTAGCCCCCCACTTTTTGGAGGTTGTCTCCGCCCTTGACTTGAACATAAATGAATGTTTGTAACAGCCTCAGTCATAAAATATTGAATATTTCGATTCGTGTCCCCACAGGCAGGTGTTGATGTGCTCTTATCTACCGGAAGACCGGGAACTAGTTCAGAAACGTAACAAGAAAATTGCACAAGACATGGTTGAATTCTGCAGCAGAACATCGAGTTTTGCTGAAACTTTATTCTGGAATCCTCCTTAAATTAAAGTTTTTTGGTAATATTTTAGCATTGGCATAATTTTGTCTGTGATATGAACGAGAAGTATAAGCTTCCACTGCGGACATACAAGACATTTTACCTGCTTCTCTGTTGCTATGGTCATGGCTCAACGTCTTACTGTTTCCGTTTCCTTATGATAGGTTCCGTATTTTAAAATGCCTCGTCGAGTCAATAAATTTGTCGTTGCTGGTGGATTGATGTGTGGTATTGCTGACCTGTTTGCGATATGTTCTCTGTTTACGCCGAGCTGGGTTGTAACCGAGTTTTTAGGTTAGTGGACAATCCAATAGCTTGTATTGTATTTATAATTAACAATAACACCTAAGTTCCATTTAATAATCACAGATTCAATCTTGCCATTTGCTGTTCTATTAAATAAGCATAGGTGGTAGTATAACGTGGTAATACCAAAAGTTACCTAAAAAACGAAGAAGCGTGGTCACTGATGTCCGAACTACTGTACATTGTAATGTCGTTTATTACTGTTTAAAAAAAGATGTTTCTTTTCCTATCTAAACATTTTTCTTTTAAAAAAGACTGGAGGTCACCAAATTGTATTTTGAATTAGACTGAATGATAATTACACGTATTTAGAAAAACACCGCCAATGTGTTGCTACACCAACCTTCCTGACTCCCTATTTTGTTAGTTTTTTGATCCTGGGGCTGTTTTTGTGTGCACGTTGTTCAATTTCATTCATCTTATGAAATGTTTATGTGTCTATTTTTAGCTCTAAAATTTACACTTTTAACTCTTCAGGAAACTTTATGGAGCCAGCCTGATAACTAGGTCTGCTCTTCAACAAATACATACCCACCTCATATAATATTGACTGTTAGTCTATACACTATGTTATTTGGCTCTTTTTTGAAGGGCATCCAGTCCTTGATACTTGGAGTTTTCTTAACCTAATTTAGTTGCTCATGAATATGAGAATGTTGCAGTTAAAATAGTAATGAAAAATACATCTTAATACTGCCTAATAAAAGGCACTGTTGTGACTAATGTGACAGGTTCAAATATAAATTTTTTCACCAGGGTCACTTGATTCCTAAATAAAAAAATTTGAACCACACTGAACTTTAGAAGGCAAATTAAAATATTCATATGTTCAATGACTCACTTAAGACTCATTGTATATATTCAAGTGATTAACATGAAACATAAACCTTGTGAAAGAACTGTTGATTTCAGCCAAGAGTCTGCTCAAAAAAAATGTTATGTAAAGTAATCAGAATTACAAAGTAAAAACCTCAGCACTTCTGTTTTCATTTTGCATTAACAAAAATGAAATTAAATGTTGCAGGCAATGACATTTTGTGTTATGAGACTTGGGTTCTTTAGTCTTTTAACTTTGATTCTAGAAAAACTAGAAAATTGGAATCATGTTATTCCCAAA